>CM055902.1:63781393-64052030 GCA_029582155.1 Panopea generosa
CTGGCGAAAAACGGACGAACGAGCATCCAGGAATAATTTTACCCTTCGTCGTTTTTCGAATGGCGGTAGCATAAATAACAGACAGTATGATTTGAAGAGTAGAAATTGTCATGACATGTGACTGAAATTTTTGTCGAACAAACCTTAACCATTTCTAAATATAAAAATACGCCTTTTGAATTCATCGCGCAACTGTTTTCGAATTCATGCACCAAAATAAGATGGCGGTCACACATGCATAAATCAGTTTCGGACGACTCGAAAACAGGAAAAACTGCCAAAATGGTTAAGCCATTGTACATTAATAAAAATAATTATAGAAAAAGAAATACTTTGAAAATGTCCTTGTATTGCCTCTTATAGTGTATATATCTGACTGCATATTCATTTTATTGTATATGCAACATTACATAACTTAGGTGTCAAAATACATGACCATATATGGATAAATAGTTGTTTTTGCTTCAAATAATGCTCTGTTGTGTTGCAAAACTATATATTTGACTTTTTTTTTATCTATAACAAACAAATATTAATGTTTGAAGGTGCCCAGCAATAATTTGCATGTCACTGACACTAACCATGCCCCCTTTTTCAATACATGAATGAATAACATACTTTTGTACATGCATTAGATTCATTATCAACTATGAATATATCCCTTACCAATTGAGGTATCTATTAGGCATATATCAAATTCAAATACTATTTTGTTTATTTTATCAATAAAAATAGCAAATGAAAGTAAAGTGTGCATGAAAGTCACTTTAAAGCAAGAAAATGAAATGATGAATGAAAATGAGAGAAAATATGGATACAGCATATTTGGCTGGACCGATAAGCTCATTGCAAAAAGACGGTTTGCTAAAGCGCATCTCTTTACGGCAAATTAGTTTGAAATAAATATATCAAAGAATATCGCGATAAGAAATATTTGTCGCGAGATGACTCGTTACTTTACAGATTTTCCAAAACTGGCATAAAAAAATGGGCAGTTAAAATAGAGTTGTTGCAATAATTATATGAAAATTGGAAATTGTCATATTGGAGAATGGTATACTGTTGAATGTGGAGAGAAAATATTGTACACATTCAATAACAGACAGTGAAAAAACATCCTCTTCAATGAGAAAAATCTATATTCTATAGCAAGCATCATGTATTTTTATTTGAAAAAAAAGTAAGACGAACAACCGAAAGAAATCAGATGATGGTACAAAAGTTTCAAGCACAGGTTAACTAAACGCTGAGAAATTATTACGCGAATCTGTTTCGCGTCATTTCAAAGATGTCGCATTTTCCCATTTACCTAAATATCCAAGAGTAGGTAAATACTGTGTATAAGTCAGACTCAGCCGCATAAATATCAACAATGAGGAGAAAAAAATGACAGTAAAACAAAAATGGCAGTCATACGCCATACCATTTAAATGAAACGCGATTGTTTGGCTGTCGGTATATCGAAAACTGGATACAGAGCTGTTGATAACAAATACCAATGACAAAACAATGGAACATGAAATTTCTCCATAACTCATGATCAATATAATATTAATTGATAAACAGCTACATAAAAACAATATTGCTCATACGCGACCAACCGTATTGTCAAAAAGCATGCGCTAAAGAGTGAAAACAGTATCGCGGCAAATGTTACCATTTTTATGTGGGTGGGGTATGAATTATACATAAATAATGAGTTTCTAACACAAAAAAAATAGTTCAACTTACATAAACATGAACTCTGGATGTAGTGAATGCTCTAGACATGCCTTTGTTGTGATATATTAGCATCACAGTCTCTCTGTGTGACTTTCACGTGTTTTAACGTGCAAACTTCTATTCATTTTAGCCACGATTTTGAGACAGATGGCTAAAATCAAGTCTTATCACATGATGCAGCAAAGCATATTTGCATACATGATCATTTCTTTTTCGGTTAAATAGATGATCTCACTTTGTGTTCCTTCCATTGAATTGAATAAATCCTAATTCCAACATTTCCATGACAAATTTTCAGCTGCTCAGTCTCATTGCCCTATTTGCTTTACTGTTTTAGCTTCAAGTTTGGTTTTGCCTGTGTGACACTTCTCTATTTCACTCAAAGTCATCCATTTTTCACAAAAATACATTTATTTTTCCATTTAGAGGTTTCAAATACAGTTTTTCCCATAGAAAGTGACGTATTTTGAAAAAGAAAGTAAATCTGAATCACAAAGATGCAGTTTCCTCCCAGCGTCTACCGAAAATGATCTGGTTCTTGAACGTCTCACACACCAATTAATTTTGTACTGTTCTACATATAGAGACATGCACTTCTGGAACACTGGAAACATTACCAATGGTTCTAAAAGTGCTTTATTCCCATAGATAGTCCTCTGTTGGTCAAAATATGCAGAAAAAAACATGCGGTTGACCAGGTTGCTTTTTCACAATTTCGATGGTTTGATGGCACCCCTTCATTTTTGACAATTCTGCCCATTTGTTACAGTGTATCACTACGCATCTTTAAACTGTTATAGCATCATCAAACAGTTCCCAGGGTCACCCAAACTTTGCAGAAATCATGAAAATGTTCCAATGTTCCGATATGCACAAAGAAATATGACATTTTATGCATTTTAAAAAAAAAAATACCCAACCGCTTTACACAACTCTAATTTCTTGGGCGTAATAATCTTGCTACCGTCATGTAAGGGAGGTAATTGTTCAGTGAGACCTTGAAACTCAGAATAGCGTCAGATATATAGATATAAAGTCAAAGAATATTATACTTCCTGATCGGAACGTATGTTTGCTACTGATGCAAGTTACTATATAGTGACCAAGAAAATGGCTATGATTTAATTCGTGAATATGAAATTTATATGAATGTTTGTACGCTGTTTCGATAAAAAAAAACACGTTTATCTTATACTACCCATGCAAACGGTTAAAGCAACCTACTCACGAATGATTTACAAATGATTAACCCTCATAATTTAACCTAAATATGGTATATAATATGATTTCCATTCAATATACACCTTTCCGCGGCTTTAATAAACGAAATTTGTGGTTAATTCGTCGAAAAATATGATACGTGCCGACTGCCATCGACTCTGGGGGTTTCCATTCCTCATCTATTAATAAAATATGTTAATTTTCCGTATGACGCTACCGGATATGACCTTCGCGCATGTGCAACAAAACCACAGATATGATATAACAGTGAATAATGTCATCGAGTCCTGTAAGTATTGCTTTATTTCATAGTCTTGAAGTATAACATCACAAATATAGAAACACGTAACGTTTCTAAGCAAACAACAGTATATTATTCAATATAGAAGCGCATATACATTGCGTGATGCGAAGCAGAGGACACGAACACTGAAGCGCAAGAAAGCGTACATTTTCATGATTTCGATTGTTTACGTATTTATTTTACTTCAATTTGCTGTAACAGTCTGGTTACAAGTCGATATTTTTAAGACAAATTTACTAAGGTGCATTTTTAAGAATTGGCCTTTATAATTATTTCCCCAAATGCAGAATTTGTTCTGTTTATATCATTTTACACAGGCTGATCTGTCTCATCCACATGTCTGATAAATACGACGTAATTGACAGCTTATTTATTATTATTTGGATTTCCGATCTGCGGATCGGTTGACGTAAAATACCAAGTCATTAGAAGGCGCAATAGGTCGCACTTCCCCGTTGACGGTTCCCTCGGAAGATGAAGTATGGCAGGCAAAGTTATTGAGTTTGAGAGAGTGTGGTGGGGTACTGGGTTACCATAGTCTCATTTAATCGCCGTAATAGGGGTGAGACAAGCCCCTTTACGTCTCATTTCCATCCGAACAAAACCAAGTGGAAAATTAGGCCACATACATACGTCTTTTTCGAAGGCAATTACTGCGTAAACAATCGTTAATTCCTTTAAACGGTGATTTATATTGATAAAATAATGAATAATAAATGCGTGCTATGCAAAAAAACTGTCCTCTGTAGTTTGATAGACGGTGAATATGACCAAGACATTCGAATTTACCTTGTTTTGCTGTCATTTAGCAGCCATTTTACATAAGTGGAGTTAGATGCGAGCTAGATCCGAGCTACTGGGTGGAAACATGTACATGCGAAATCAGAACTTCGGCGGATTGAGCGATATGGGTTATAGAGGAATGAGAAAGTTTTCTTCTGTCCGATATTTCGTCAGGTTTTTAATAATAAACCTATGATTATTTTAATGAATATTATTATGATTAAGTGATTTGTTACTGCTGAAGAATAAATAAAAAAAAATAAGATCTTTATTGAAAAATTTACAGAGAGAAATATATATAAGGGTTATAGCAAGGACTTGTATATCTCTATTTTAGTTTAAACTTACTTATTTTACTTTGATTGTGAAACAAGTTCTTACAACTTAGACAAATCACGATCGAAGTCTTCCTGGGTAGAACCAGTACAAAGCAACTGCGGAAAAATGTCTTGCTCAAGGACACCACACATAGCCGTAGCGGAGGATCGAACTCACGACCCTCCGATCATAGGTTCGGTGCTCTACCGCTTGACCACGTGCTCCATATCTCTATGGGTTGTAGACAAATAAGAAAAAGAAAACATTTTTCTGTCTTATGAGATATATTTTGTAATTTGTAATATTTTATTACCCGCACCCTACCCCACATAAACAGAATAAATTTGATTAAATCAACTTGTTTAAATGTTTGCTTTCAAACGCATGTTTCTCTTATATATATGAGTACAGGGCTGGGATTAGTGAAATATTGCAAAAGTAAACACTCACAAGTCAATTAAAGTATGGGCGTCGAAAAATAAGAATATAAACGTTACCTATTCAAGTATTCTGTTTCTCTTTAGACTATAACGGATGTGCGTGTATTCAACACCGCGTATATTGGTGGAAAGGACATGTGAATGCATACAACATTTAGTGTTCTTGTAAACCGTTGACACTAAAGTCTGTACACGAATATCCAGATATATCTGCCATTTCTATTGGGTTGTGATTAGATACAATAATATTCAGCAGCTTTCATTATTTTAAATAATGTCCGTCTGAACAACACTGGGTGCCAAGCTACGACTGTTTGGGTATTTATTGCTAAGTTTTCTACTAATTGATATCGTATGTATTGGCCACACAACTTTTAATGATTCCAACTACTTATTGACAGTATATTAAATTGTTGTTGAAATGGGAATTGTCATAAGCTAACAGTAAAACAAGTTTCTTATATTGTGAATGTCTAATAATGATTTTAAATAATGAATAACGTATGTATCATTCCATTTCTAACCATAGAACCGTGCTTTAAGCATTGCATTACTCAATCTACAGATCCCTGACGAAGCTATAGCAATATTATTTTCAGTTGCAATATGGATTGATACCAATTTAGAGCTAATAAGTGTATCGTTGACCATAATTCATTAGTACTACAAGATTATTTCCAAGAGCCACGTATGCATCAAGGATTTGACATCGCCTTAACGTTGTACATAAGTTAATATGGTAAAAACATTATCGTTGTGTACTATTGGCGCATGTAGTTATCTTTTGAAAATTAAGTTTTGCTTTTTTACTATACGCTCAACGGTTATGATAGAAGATTACCAGAGATTTATGAACATACGCTTTCGGCATGGAAGTATATAAACCATCATTAACTGATGAGCTCCTTAAAGTGTTTTAGGATATATTGGCAGGAGGTAGGAATGGGTGGCCGTACTGGACAACATTATGTCGATCTCTTAATACACTTACAAAAGATCAATTATGAAAAAAGTAGCAGACGATTAAAAAAAATATGAAAATAACGGATATTCCAAAGTTGAAGCAATGCGGAGAAAGACAATGGCCTGTGTGTGGCTGCATTATTTGCCAAAAGAAGTGTACAGGAAGCCTTTAGTTTAAACACTATTTTGTTCACAGTAAACATGTTAGTCATACATTCAAAACAAGTGAAAAAGATCCTTAAGAACGCTATACTATCTTATTATCCGTTTTCTACTTATAAAGTACAAGTAATACTTCTGCTACACGCATAATATTTATTAAACTTTAAAAGTGATGAATATATAAATTTTTTTTGGTCAAAACACTAAAACAAGTATTGGTTTGTCTAATTTGAATACACACTGTGACAGGAAATGTTACTTTCTCGGAACATAATAAATATTGCCTTTCCAATTTACCGCTTAGAGCTTCCATCACAGTGTTCTATTCAAATCGCTGTGATAACTGTCAAAAACGATTCGAAAATAGGATTGTATGTAGAACTAAGTTATTTAAGTGTTAAATGTGCTGTTTTGTGGATATTTTTTACGTTATGGACATATATAAAGTGTTTATTTAACAACCGGTAAGAGTTTTTGCTAATGATATTACATATTTTAATCAATATGAGTGTTTTGGCTTACGCACTGAAATCGGTGCGGAAAATCCACCCATAAAAAAGCGAATGGAGTATGCACGTAGAGGACGATCAAATAGAAAAATCGTTCGAAAACGTGCTTTGATATGCACTAGGGTTACCACAGCTTCACAACATATTTTGTAAATACTGTTGATGCATCTGGAAATGTGCATTTCTGATAATTTTGCTGCCAATTTTAATTTTGTTTTTAACAAAAATGTGCATATCATCCATTGGGTTGAGTAACAACTTATAGATATCCAATTAGTGTTGTTAGTCTGGATAAATATTTTGTTGCATTTTAATATAAGCACAACCAAGGTTGTTCAAACATGAGATAATTTTAGTAAACAGTGTTACTTGCTGAGTCTTGAGTAGATTATAAGCAATGACATCTAGCTCTCAGCAGTGACATCATGTCTGTTGACGGGTTAATTAGAAATACATGTAATCTTTGAACCTCACCTCCCTGTCCTTTGGGATTTGCTTAGATTATTTTTTTAGTTATTGCTTTACTCTACCAACCATAATCGATTATGAAACAGCTTTTCCCTATTTATGTTTATTTAGATACAAACAATTTCTTATCTCTATTTTTTTTCAGATTTCTACAACAAGTTCGTATTCTCTAGGAGAATATGAAGCTGTCTTACGGGGAACATCTGGTAGACGAAGGAGAGGTGCTCGAGGAGTAAGTGCTGGTAGAAGAGGGAGAGGAGCACGTGGTAGAAGGGGTAGAGGTCGTGGTATGAGGTTGGATGAGAATGAGTTGGATCGGTTGAGGGGGCTGCAAGAAGAACGACAACGGTAGGCAGATGTAAGTAAACATAATAATCATATATTTTACTTTATAATGATGCCATATATACATCTAATATCACTATCAGTCATACTGCAGCGATTGTCTGCGGGTAAGTCATCAGTCTCGCATAGGGAATATCATGGGTTGGATCCGCGGGTCATACCAAAGACTTAGTCTAATGGATAGTGTTGACCGCTCACGCCAGAGGTTGCGGGATCGATCCCCAGCTCGACCCGATGCCTCACATACAACAACACTCAGTACTGGTTCTACCCAGGAAGCGGACTCGAGAGCGGTTAATATAAGCTCTGAGCTTTCATCGCAATCAAGCTAAAATAAATTAGTATAAACTATACCAAAGACTTGAAAAATGAGAATCCTCAGCACTAAGATGATAGGCAGGTCGGCCTGGTATCAGTTTGTGACTAGGTTGGGTATCATACCCTGTGTGGCAGTGCTCAGAAGTGTCTCCAGTAGTTGATGTCACTCTATAACTGAACATTCTTTAAGCAACACCTTACACCTACAACGTCCAACATTCATCCTTCTTTTAACATTCATAAAGTGACTGAGTAGCAAACAGTAGAATCCAACGGTTAGAGTCAAAAGTTCAATAATCCTAGAAAAGTTTTCTACAATGTTACATGAAGAAACACATTATTTATAAATTGCTCAGTTGATGTAATGTCTACTGATGGGTCCTTTATTTTCTTTACCTTCGATATTTTAAATTCTTGTAGGAAATGGTTGATGGTTTATCAGGAGACGAAGCAAAGGAAATTTTGAAGGAAATTGCGAAGGATACACCTGGGGTATTGCTTGCCGTAAGAGACAAGAGACGAAACAGAGAAAGTGACGAGAGCATTCATTCGAATGATGAAAACAGCTTTGACCATCGCCCAGAACCTGAGGAAACACAAGGGTGGTGTTTTTGCACTCGCTGTCCAGCAATGCCTTCAGATGCAGAGAAGTTGTGTTGTGGGATGTCTCGGGTAAACTGCCTCAGTATTGTACCAGTAAGTAAATAAGCTTTAATTGAAATACTATGTACAGTTTATTTTATCTTTCATAAATTTGTTTCGCCACTGCAGTGTTCAAAAATTTGGTTCACCTTTTTATAAAAGTAAAGTGTTCTTCTAATAAAGTGTCACATCTATTGAAAGGGCCAGCCACACGGCTTACGAGACACCTTATTGTTGTAAACAGTTACTTCCCGAACGCTATCATTGCCTCAGGATGTTAGACATTTGGTGATGGGCGAGCAACAGTCCAAAAATATCCAAGTGCTTCCACCGAGATTCGAACCTTCAACCCTCTTCTACCGAGGGATACGCCTTAACCAGTAGGCCACGGAAGACCATATGGGTATCGTTTATAGCTCTGTAGGAATGTGTTTGCATATCATGCTGTTTTTGTTTTTTTAATGGAGAAAACATGCTGCGGGTAAGGTTTTTTCTGTTGTGTAAGTCAGTACATGGATCACAATTCCAGGAAGTATCCATAACTACATTTGATTGTCCTTTTTTTATACTATAGTAAATGTCCTGTGGACAAAAACTCATACTACAAAGTACTTAGTAATAGTCCCTCCCATCTGGAGCCTCGCCTGTCTCAAGATGTCCAATACAATGATCTAAGTAAACAACATAGATTTGATTCTGAATGTTGATAGCAACACTTAACTCTATATAGTATACAACCAGGTTGAGACTAATGGAGTTTTCTTTCTCCCTTCTTTCACCAGGAAATGGAACTGGTCATACTGGATCCGATGGTATTACATATACAGATGCTCTATAGGAATGATATGTTTACCATTAATGCAGCCCATGATACTGATGTCAATAAAGGTAAAAGGCATGCTGCCTACAGACAGTTTGTCTTGTGGCAACATCAGAGACTTGGTAGAGGCGATCGTCGTGTTGTGCCAGCATGCTGTGTGAAGGCCATAAGAGACAGATACCCTGACCCTACAGCAACATATACTGGGTTTATACCAGGACGTTTAAATTAGTATCACATTATGCAAATATTCATCTGCCATGCATATTCAGATAAACTGTATTCCAACATATACCCACAAACCCACTTGTTTTTTTTTATCTATGGAGGTGTGCAGGTGTTTATATGGGGGGATACGGTATTTATTTTATAATATATTTTTATTGAATCATTTGTAATACATGATAATATTTTTATTGAAACGTTTGTAAAATAAACAAATAGAAAAAAGTTTCTTTAAAAGTATTTGTAGAGTTATTTTCTTGTAATTTATTACAATCTGAAAATAACATCACACAATATTTATTATATCAGCATCAACCAATATGGTCTAAATATGAATGGAAACTTTTTTGATGTACTTAAGTTTTAGTTGAAGGTCTCACTTATCAATTACCTATAAAGTTTGTACAATATAAGTTACCAGGGATGAAAAAGACAAGCCAACAAAAGTCTATCACAGAATGTCACTTTAACTTTTTCATTTCACAAATATGTATTCAGCATTGTCCATTGAAAATAGCTATATAAACTTATACACTACAAACAATAACATATTATGAGGCACAGAATGTTGGAGTCCTCCATGTATCAAGAATAGCACATTTTACTTCTTTGGTTTGAAATTTTTATAGTAAATTATTATTTATATAATTCTCAATTTTTCAAATGCTTAAATATTAGTTATTTGGTTTGTTATTGATTCCCTATAGAAATGTGTGCGATCAGTGGGAAAAATGGGAACGGGGCTCATAGGTATTTTTTAACGAGTAACACTTATATATATATATATTAAACACCATGTGATGTTCGGAATTATGCAAACATTAACAGTTTGAAGCTGGTGGTTTAAATAACAAGTATGTTTGTCATTTATGTTGCATTGGCACCTTTATGTTTCGATAGATATCATCATATCTGCTTGAATTAGCAGATGGTAGTATTGAAGTTATCAACATCTATAAAAAATAGCAGTGTGAAAACTGCGTTGGAATATTGTTCTTTACATATTACCGGAACTAAGTAAAATGGTAAACAGACCAACTTTTTTCCAGTTTTAATATATTATGAAAGGGGTGAACCATACAAACTACCTATTTTGTTAAACCCTGACTATCAATCCAGGGGTCGTGAGTTCGAATCCCCGCCCTACAACAGACTCCGTGGTAATCGATATACGACATTGTGTCACATAATCATTCATCTCTCACAGTTGTTTCGAGTGGGGAAAATATCAAATACTTGCGGAGATGGGGTATGCTGGAGTACTGTTTAACCTTTCAGGGTGTCGGGAAACAGTGGTTAGGTTAACTGATCGTCTGTTAGCCCTCGATGGCATAAAAGTGATGCTAAATAGTCATAAGTTGAAACAAATGTTCTATCCGTTCTCATGAAAATAAGTTAGGTTGACCATGATCATTTTTGCTAGCTAAAGTTGAATAAACCCTTTATAACATTTGTCAATGAGACTGCCACAAAAATACAACACTAAAATATACTTGAACTCTTTCAAAAAAATCATAACCGTTACATAATCAGCTCATATATACATATTGGCTTTGATGACATTGCTTTGTTCAAAAGGATCCGGAATGGAGTTAAAAAATGGAAATTGACTCTTGACTCAAAACAGAGAAATAATGACAAGTTTAACCATTGATCACCTATAAGGCAGATAGTTGTACACTACTAAATATATTTACACAGTCATTCTAGTGTTTGTTTCCAAGTTACAAGTTTACAAATTATTGCTCGTCAGTTTCAGTGTCAATATCATAATACATTTCCATTTCCATTTCCATGATGGTACTCATTCCTGGCTCTTTTTGCTCTGACTTAAAACGCGAGACTTTCGTTTGAATAAGATCTTTTGATGGTGGTGGAGGTCTTTTTGCAATGGTTCTTGATATGCGACGAGGGTCGTCGGTTGCGATGACTACAGCAGAGCGTAGTGGTTTTTCCTTGTGGCCATCACAGTAGTCATTTACAGCCACAGTCATTAGTTCGGGAATGTAGCTGTACGATTTGCTCACTTTTACAGCTGTTACTGTCCAATTATTTGAGGCCTTAGAAAAGTACCTGTGGTATCTGAAAGTGTTAGAGACAAAGCTTTAAATTCCCTTTTCAATAGTCATACTCGAGTACTCCGCAGTCATCATAGCAATAATATACTCAATAGTCATACTCGCATACTCCACACAATAATATACTCAATAGTCATACTCGCATACTCCACACAATAATATACTCAATAGTCATACTCGAGTACTCCGCAGTCATCATAGCAATATTATACTCAATAGTCATACTCGAGTACTCCACACAATAATATACTCAATAGTCATACTCACGTACTCCGCAGTCATCATTGCAATAATATACTCAATAGTCATACTCGAGTACTTCACACAATAATATACTTAATAGTCATACTCGCATACTCCACACAATAATATACTCAATAGTCATACTCGAGTACTCCGCAGTCATCATAGCAATAATATACTCGATAGTCATACTCGAGTACTCCGCAGTCATCATAGCAATAATATACTCAATAGTCATACTCGAGTACTCCACAGTCATCATAGCAATAATATACTCAATAGTCATACTTGCATACTCCACAGTCAGTATAGCAATAATATACTCAATAGTCATACTTGCATACTCCACAGTCATCATAGCAATAATATACCCAATAGTCATACTCGAGTACTCCACAGTCACCATAGCAATAATATACTCAATAGTCATACTTGCATACTCCACAGTCATCATAGCAATATTATACCCAATAATCATACTCGAGTACTCCACAGTCATCATAGCAATAATATACTCAATAGTCATACTTGCATACTCCACAGTCATCATAGCAATAATATACTCAATAGTCATACTCGCATATTCCACAGTCATCATAGCAATAATATACCCAATAGTCATACTCGCATACTCCACAGTCATCATAGCAATAATATACCCAATAGTCATACTCGCATATTCCACAGTCATCATAGCAATAATATACCCAATAGTCATACTCGCATACTCCACAGTCATCATAGCAATAATATACCCAATAGTCATACTCGCATATTCCACAGTCATCATAGCAATAATATACCCAATAGTCATATTCGCATACTCCACAGTCATCATAGCAATAATATACCCAATAGTCATACTCGCATATTCCACAGTCATCATAGCAATAATATACCCAATAGTCATATTCGCATACTCCACAGTCATCATAGCAATAATATACTCGATAGTCATACTCGAGTACTCCACAGTCATCATAGCAATAATATACTCAATAGTCATACTCGAGTACTCCACAGTCATCATAGCAATAATATAATCAATAGTCATACTCGCATACTCCACAGTCATCATAGCAATAATATACTCAATAGTCATACTCGAGTACTCCACAGTCATCATAGCAATAATATACTCAATAGTCATACTCGCATACTCCACAGTCATCATAGCAATAATATACTCAATAGTCATACTCGCATACTCCACAGTCATCATAGCAATAATATACTCAATAGTCATACTCGCGTACTCCGCAGTCATCATCGCAGGTATAAGCAAGTTAATGAGATAAAAATGGCATGTAAAGTTCATTTATAACATTATATGAATTATAGTGTTTTTTGGGTTTCTCTCGACTATGTTTGGAACTCCAGATAACAATAAATTTATATCTGCTCCCCATAAGTACTCTTTTATTTATAAATAGAAAAGATAAGCAAATTTACCTTTGACTTCCATCCTTATTTAACTGCAATGAATGGTTGATGTGTTTCTGGTAGTCTATTGCTGCAATAATTAAACAGTTTATCAATACATGAATGGACTTTATTAAATTTTTTTCACAAATACTTTTTATATTTTCTAGCTTGAAAACGATATTGAATGACATATTCACTTCATAAAATTTGATATGGAAAATTATCAAAGAGGCCCAATCTGCCAGCAAGGAGAAGATTATGTCAACCAAAAACATATTATTCTCTTGTCAACCATTATTTATTTTGAAATTGTTAGATCTAACAACAGTCTGGATTTTTTTTTCAAGAAACAGGGTATAATAATAATAATAATAATACACAATAAAATTAAAACTTACATGAATGCTTGTCGTTTGGCTGCGTACATCAATATGTGGTTGTTAAAAGATTCCAGTTCTGATGTGGACCTATGAAAATAAAAAAGAACACGGTTGTCTCACCAAAAGAAAAAAAAACATAATAAAAATTGCTTAAACAGTCATGTACATAGATGTATACAGGCCTTCTTTACACTGTTTTTAGCTCGCCGGGACCAAAGTCTAAAGACCCTATTGCCATGACCCCTGCATCGGCGGCGTCTGTAGGCTCCCAGATTAAACTTTGCGTTTAAGTTTCAGATATCTATGCAACCACTCATTGGATGAGAATGAAACTTTGCATGTGTGTTCACAATCATCAATGGAACACTCAGATACAAAAAACATAACTCTGGGTTGCATTTTGGCACAGTTATGGCCCTTATTGGACCTAAACACTCGGGTTTAACTTTTGCGATATCTAGGCAACCACTCATTGGATGTGAATGAAACTTGGCATGTGTGTTCACCATCATCAGTGGAACACACACAGACAAGAACCATAACTGTTGTGTTTTGGCACAGTTATGACCCTTTTCGACTTAATTTTTCAGGTTTAAATTTTGTATCAGGTAAGATATCTATGCAACCGCTCATTGGATATGAATGAAACTTCAAGTGTGTTCACCATCATTGATGTAACACACAGATACAAGAACTATAACTCGGGGATGCACTTTGGCAGAGTTATGGCCCTTTTAGACTTTATTTTTAGTTTTAGACACCCAGTTTATTTTTTAGTGTTTGCCTCCAATCTCAATCTTTGCATTGATGATGAGTTTTATCCCATGCGCTTTGTTGTCTTCTGTTATATTTGTAGTGATAAGGATGTTGGTGTTTTTTTTATAACGACACATACTCAACCAATCACTGTATAAGGTGTACAATTAAAGAGACTTCAGTAAACTAAATGCCATTACAAGCATATGATATGATCAGTATTTAGTTTGAATGAATACCATTTATGTAAAAAAAATAATATGCACTCATCATCATTCAGACCGTTCCTCAAAATTGTAGTTTGCTGTGCTCCAACCTACTCAATCAAGATTGCAGCTAACTAAATTTGTTTATTGACTGTCAAAGTGTTAAATTTTATTTCACATGAAAAATACAAGTGAGAGCACAACAAACAAACAATTTTTTGATAGTCTAATGCCATAATGTCATGTTATTATCACATGCCCTACATACATGTATATATATGTATATACTGTACTTGGTATTGAAATTCTTATTACAAAGGAAAATAAACAGTTTATAACATGAATGTTACTTCAGAGTTTTATTCGACTTACTGGCAGTTTACATAATATGGAAGAGTCTGCATGAATCGATCGTCAAATACAAGCTTCCTCAATGCTGTGTGCGCATTTCCTCCTTCTACCAGCCATTTTGTTTCCCTTGCTTCATCCTCTGCCAACTCTTCATGGTCACACTTAGTAAATACTCCAGAATGTGAGTTTACTACCTGGTGGAGTACAGACAGCCACTTGCTCTAAATTGATAGATAAACAATGAGTGGCACCTGTGACACTGTCATGCATTTTCCTTTCTTAATAGCTGATATTTTAACGCTTAAGGAATAAATTTTTGTAAAGGTCTATGTCATAACGGAAAGGAAATCCATTTGATCTGTACTTTGGTGTATCCTTATTACATGGAAATATATTCTTATAACATAAAGAACAAGGTGAACCTGTTGAGATTTTTTTTTATTTTCATTTACTACTCTGTAAAGAAGTCGCTCAATATCTCGAAGATTCATATTATTTGTCATTTAACCATAAATCATCTGACCGTAATCCTCTGATGTCTATTATAAAATCAAAACCTTGCAATATTGCAACATATCATAGAACTGATCCGAGAATCGTGGGTTGGATCTTCTGCCACGGCTATGTGTAGCGTCCTTGAGCAAGACACCTTTCCACATATGCTTAGTACTGGTCCTATCCGGGAAAACTGAGCGGCATTTGCCTTAGTTGTAAAAATTTGTTTCACATTCAAAGTAAAATAAATAAGTTGAAACAAACTAAACAAAATTATAACTTACCCTCAGGATTTCAATGTCACCATTACACATCCTAGCTGAATACCAAAAATGGTTTAAAATGTGTTTTACCCAAGGCTTTAGGTCTTCATTGCCTCTTTCCCAGCTATCTAAAAATAAACAAAACAAATTGTAATAAAACTAAGTTACAATACCAGTCTTTTTTAATAGAAAACAAAGTTGATAGTAATTACTAATTGTATGGTACTGACGGCAAAATTTAACAATTTTTCAGACATATCTGCTTGAAATAGTTTTAAAACGCTGGAGTATCATGCTGAAGACATGGTACAATACCCCACCCCGTTACATTGTACTGATAGTGAACTGCCCAGACCTACAAATGTCCTAAAACTTCACTGTTATGAGCAAACTTCTTATACATATCTGAGGTGATCTTCTACCAATAGACCACTGTTGCCGTCTGAATAGATATAAGACAAATTAAGAAAACTTTTTTTAATATATGATAATGGCCAGGCTCTACACTTCACTTTACAATGTAAATTTCAAGACCTTGTTAGCTCAGTTGGTAGCTTGTCTGACTATCAATCAAGGGGTCACAATGAGGAATTCTCATCTCCCAATTCTCTGTGACGACTGATATACAACATTAATGTTACTGAAAACTTGCAGATAAAAGGTGTTCTCGATTACTGGTTAACTTTCCAGTATCACAAGAATGAGGGGTTACATTAAATGATTGTCTGTTAACCAGCACTGCCATAAAAGATGACAATCATTATGTTATCAAGTTTCCAATAATAAAGAGTTTAAGATTTGTGTGTCTGCTATGTTGTGTATTTATTCTGAATGAATCACATGAACAAGTAAAAAATACACTTACATTGCTCAATTTCTTGCCAAAGTTCTTTACCCCATGCCACATATCGTAACTGTGCTTTATGTTAGGATGTTGCTTCTCTGCAAATGGTATAAAGCATAAATTAATATTGTCTGGAAAAGGTACTATTATTTAGTAGGCCCATTACATTGCTCATGATGCCAATTTATCAACCTCTTTATTGCATGTGCTTCTTGTCATGTATACACATACTTTCATTATATTTATAATATATTTATTTAAAATTAAAGAAAAATGATAATAAAAACAATTTAAAAACATAAAATTGTCAATGAAGCGCCTTAAACACATGGCATCTAGATTGAAAAGATATAATGTGCACATTAACCAATCGAGCTATTGCGCCATTCTGGTGTTGACATTGTATTAACGATATATATTTGCTTCTCAGTTTCAATATGTGGGTCGCTATGCATTTTAGCTCTCCTTGATTTGTTTACATTAGAAACAGAATGGAAATAATAAAATGCATTAAAGTGTACGCAAACACTTATACCATATCAGTGATTATCCATGAACAAATATACCGCCATGTTGAAAAAAAACTGACCATGATGACGTTTTATGTGGCCATTAGTTTCATGTACATGCATTCACTGGGCCGATTATGATTTTTCGACCAAGGAAAGTAAAACATAATATTGGTAGAAGACTGTTAACATGATAGCATAGGCCTTGCTAGCTCAGTGAAGCAAATGACTGCCTTTCCAAGAGTAACAAGTTTGATTCCGCCTTTCTCCTGTTTTTGTGGCGACAGGTCATGAACTTAATTCAATAGTTCCTCACCTCCAAAAATGTGGGAAAGTAGTCATTGACAACCAGATATAGTGCACAATTACAAATTAATCTACAAGGTTGCAGTTCTTGTAAATAACATATAATTTACTGCCAGCTTCCTCATCATCTAATTCAGTGTGAAAATAAAAGCAATTCATCTTCATTTTGCTCTTATGTAAGTGTTTTCTTATCTAATCTGATCAATGAATAAGCAATTAAACTGGATGCCTTTTATAAACAGTTTTGTCTAGAAAGTTACTTGAATTATAACTCAGTTACAAAGTAAACATTGAACTTATATGAATTGTTCGCAGTTCATTTTCTTGCTAAAAGCACTATTTGTGTTGTCAAGCCCAATGCCAACTTAAAACCTCTGCAGTGAGTGGTCAACACTCTACCCACTGCACAACTGGCCTGTTAATGTTATTTGAAGAAAAAGTGTACCTTCTCACAATATTATAATTGTATGTAGAATATGTACTGGTGTATGGTTAATCCAGCGTATAGATGTCACGGACACAATGCTTTAAACTATTTTAATATTCCAGTCTCTAGATCTGCCAGTGGTGTACTTACTCATAATACTTCTTACTTGTGGGTGGGCATCTGTAACTACTTCTACAACATTGATATCTTTTGTTTTTAAGGTTTCCATACCAAGGACGAACCCTTTTGCCTCCATTGTGCCTGACTTTAACTCTGTCTGCCTTTTGTCTATAACTTCCATAGTCAGAATCTGTTTTGTCTGCTGGTCCATACATGTGTAAGTGCAGAATTCGGCACTATGCCCAGGACTGTACATCCTTCCATCACCTGAAATATATATTTCCTACCACATAAACATATTTAGAAAAAGAAAACAGTTACTATAACAATACATTATTTGTAGTTAGTAAGGGTATTTATTATATTATTATATTATTACAGCAAATAAATGTAAACACACTTTATAATCTAATGTAACTGTTAAGTCTTGATGTCCAAATGACCTGTATGTATTATATAGTTTAGCTTTAGCTATAATAATATTACTTATAATGCTGAAGTAATGCAAAAAATTTGATTTAAACAATGTACAAGTAATTACAGTAAATCAAATTAAAAACAAAAACTTACCAGTCATAACAACTTCATTTTTGTCCAATTCTGTTAGAACCGAGTCTCTTACAGACATCCAATATCTGTCAATTGTTGGAACTAGGAAGTGTGTCTGTAATCTGTCAAACGACTGTCTGCTCGGTATTTGAAGATTAATAAACTTTGCAAACAAAGCATTTTTTGCGAAGTTGTTTCCCGAAATCAATATTGATGCCATGAGAAGAAAATTGCCAAGAAGTATGTTTCTTGGCAACATGGTCTGGGAACACCAGCTATATACATGATGTCCAGATGAACATTTCTGAAAAGAATAAAAAGATGTGAAACTTTGTAAAAAGTACCAACACAGTTTTAACATTGTCAACATTTGTATTGTTTGTCACAGTGTTGTGCTGCCGCGCTGGAGCATGCCACATACACACTCACCCTGACGAATTATAATGACACTTCACTTGCAATAGGTATTATCTTTAAAGCAGAGAGCAAATCAAAGAAGCTTTTGGTACCATTACTCAAATACACAACCATCAACAGTACACTCCACCACTAAACTACTGCTGTGTTTGTTAATTAGAAGATAAAATACTTCTGTTTGTTTAAACCAACACTTATAAAACAATTTAACAAGTTCATCACATTCACATTCTGATTATTGTATAAATGAGAAAAAATGAATTTGAAAAAATAATCTTGAATATATGAAGACTAGATGGTTTTCTGGTACTCAGCATTTCTGTTAAATAAATGTATAGAATATATTTATATTTTTTTAATTATATCAATGAATAAATTTGTTTTTTAACCATTTAATGTAGACAGCTGTTGACACTTGCACCAGTTCCTGGTTAACTGGTTCATTACAACCTTTTACGTTACATCTCATTCTCTGTATCTGTTTGGCGAGCTGTTTCAGCTGGGATTTTGTGACTAAGTACATATGTTCTGTAACATCATCCTCAGAAACACCATCAACTTTTCTGTGATTAGTTTTGCTCTTTGACTGTTCCATTTCTATATCCTCACTTTCGTTAACTATAATACTGTGAACATGATCCTCGAGATCGACCTCATCAGCATCAACAGACAATGAATCAGCTTCACTGCAAACGAAAAATAAAATAAATATTGTCACAATTCTGTCACAATTTTATGTTTGATAGATAAATGGGTTACCAAGTTGCCAGTTTATTTCCTTCACTTCACAAAAACATTTGTCTCATGACGACAGTGTCTTCATGACCCAATAATAGATATGAGCGCAGAGTATAACACCCACCATATCGGACAAAAATAATTAAGAGTTTATGAATCACTCTTTGATATATGTTTTGTTATTCAGGGACTATTAGTTAATGCCTTGGATTAAACCCGTGACATCATATATGAGGAGCCATTACACTTCATTGCACAACTTATAACAATAGGTTGACAGACTGACTATCCAACATAATTATTCATATTAATTATCTTTTTATCTACACTCTGAACATATTGATGTTATCGTTGAAAGTCACCGAGCTACTTTTTGTTTGAGGGGTGGGGGCTTATGGACTGGTTATTAGGTTTGTTGTACAGAAACGCGATTGTTAAAATATTGTGTAAGACAATCTTGTTAGCTCTGAGCGCGACTGCAAAAGCACCGCACCAAAAATATATTAGTTACGGCTACAAAATAGTTATTAATACAATAATATTCAAAATAATAACTAACATTATCAGTAAAAATGTGGAAAAATACCTCCCTCTCACCCTTATTGAAAATTCTGGATCCGCCTCTGACATATTTGAATTGACCTGCCTCGTTTTATCTACGCGCACTATACCAGATTAGTTCACATTCCTTGAAGCGCTGTCCTGCAGAAAAGTACGAGTATACTATAAGGTAAACGTTGCCGTATCTTAATTGGTCTTATTTTTATTGATCTTTCTTTTAAAAGTCGAACACAATTATTAATTATTATGATAATTATTATTATAACAATTTCTTATAGATAATCTTACGTTTCAAAGCTAAACGCAATTAATGAATTTTATTTGTGAACATGCTATATTTAAAACCGAAAGTGGAAAACAGAGCTAACTGACAATATAGCTTTAAGACTAATTAAAATTTAACGAAATTAATGCAAATGTATGTGCTATCTACACAATTAATAAAGATTAGAATATAAAATTAATTACAATTACTTTCGTTTTCGTAAGTAAATATCTTGATTGCTATTGATTTTGCACCGCACCCAAATGTCTGCCGGGGCAAAGATAATTTCTGCATTAACCACCTGTCAGTTTACAACTTTCGGTAAATGATCATTCAGGTTTCCCCTAGAAATACACATTTCTCTCAGTTAGACTTGAACACGTGTTTCAACTATATGTACTTTTTGAAAAAAAATGTATTTTCTCAACTGAAGGTATTCTAAACCTTGCAGTAACAGTTCTGGCAATTGAACTTGAACTTTGTTTTTAAACAGTACATTAAACAAGTACTTTTTCGAAAATGTAGTGGCGCCTATATATTTTTCTGAATCATGTTCCCAAGAGCCAACTTGTGGCTTTTGTACTGCAGTTGGTGCTTTAAATTTATATGTATAGACATATGTCAAATCACGTTTAAAATTACATAATATGTGTGTTTATTTTAAAGAAAAATCTGAATGATTTTATGATGTTATTACGTTTTCTATTTATTTGAAAATAACATTTTTACTCAGTTAAAATGCGTTTAGAATTACCGTTTGTATGATGGCGTATTTTTGTTAGAAATAGATAGTCAATTTTTTAGATTGTGTTAAATTGGAAGGTTCCGGGTTTGGATTATTATTATTATCTAATGCCCTGTTGTACGTTTACACCTTATCATTTCTCCACAAGATGATTGTATTTACACATAATATGCACAGTTACGCTGTTTTTGAACATTTATTAACTTAAGATATTCAGGAAATTGTTATATCATTGAAGAATCAATACAAATTTAACAACGATGATACTTTGGTAAGAAATACAGTGTAGATTTTGTCAACCTGTTTGAAATCTAACACCACTTGAAGGAAAAGTTTGAACTTTGTTCAAATAAGGTGATTGTGTCCATATCAGTTTCGTACTAAGCATAATTTTAATACAGTAACTATAGGTCTATGGCTATTATATTTCTCCAATGACTATAGATTTTACATTAACTTAGGGACACACAGCAATGTTGAATATTGAACGTCTCACACCACTATTACATTTCCCATAGGGCTACATTGTAATATTTATGTCCAAAACACCGTAAAAATGTAATTCTGCAGAATGTATCCGAGCTCAAATTCTTCACTGGTTCAAGATATGCAAATAGAAAGGAAAAAAAGCATACCTTTACCAGGTTTTTTTTTTAATTCAATGCTTTTGTGAGACATATCAATTTCCAGAATAATAGTATGTCAATTATTCGCCCTACATGCGGTTCGAACCAACAATTCTGAAATGACACAGAAATGTCCAGAAAGCTGGTATCAGCATCAAATTTTCAGTGGTGATTTCTAAAAAACTGACCATTTAACTCATGCTAGCAAAAAACAAACCATTGCAGTACAAAGCCCTGAAAACAAAAAGAAAAAGATAACTAAAGTTTTATTTCTACCTCCTTCATCTGTCCGGAGTTCTCAAGGGAGATAATAGTGGCGTGAGTCCCGAAATATTAATCTCCAAGTATTCTTGTTCGGAACACACTGCTTAAGAAAAAAATAACTTTTTTTATAAAACTAGTAAAGTAAAGATTAAAACAGAATATAAGAAAATACTTTAACAATCGTTTTTGTCACGTGTGACAGAGAATATGTAGAATAAGATATCATTCACCAGTTTACATTTTCTATACAGAAACAAAAAGGAAGAACATACAAACTGATTTGGTTAAATATCATATTTACAGCATGTAGATGTCTAATTTTCAGAAAATTAATTAAGTTAAATGTTATCAAAATTGTCCTGTTTCCCTTTACACTATTGAGTTCGAATGATAAAGAGATAACGTACTCATATTTCTCATGTTTAATTAGAGGGAATGTATAGAATGACCGCTACTGATTAAAAGGTTTTCTCTTCTGTAATGTGTGATTCTGTATTCCTTGAAGTAAGTTAGGAGTCAGTTAATAGGTCTCAATATAATTTCAATGGGTACATATGATATCGTGTGTCTATGGCATTGTAATATTATTTTGAGGAAGAGCATGTAGACTTAGTAAATGCTCCAATGAAATAGCTGAAATATTGTTGAAGCGACGGTAAAACGAAAACACAACATCACTCCACATTAAACTAAAATAGATAATATTTTAAATGTAATCAATATGTAAACATCTTGCAAATCCAAGTCTCGTTATCGCTATGTTTGACTTATTCATGAGTAAAGTATGAAAAGATAAAAACAATCACATTGAAAACCAGTCATTTAAAATGATAACAAATTGTTATAGATGTGTAATAAGGACGCCGTGAAAGTCCATCATTTGTATTTACCTTCTTATAACCAGTATGTACCTTCTTATACCAATTGGTATTAAATTAACATTTAGCATCGGTGTATCATCTACATTAGTATTGAGGTACAGCAAGATTCTCCTCCATAAATGTATATACACAAGACTTCAAATATTTGGTTTACTATCATACCTGCCACGGCTATCATTCCCTTGAGTCGCCAAACTCCTCTGTCAAATTCTCAACTACATCAATTATTTATAAACCAACAAAACCCCTATTAAACGTTTGGTTCCAATTTTTCTCTTGCTTGTATTCATTTTCGAGAAATCCAATAAATTATTTATTTTCTATATATATATAGAATATAAAACATGTTTATGTTAAAATGTGTATATATTTTACATGTATCAAGTTGAATTACATACACCAAACAGTATTTCTAACCGGTCTACAGGCTTTTTTTCACACTGGGAGTTAACCAACAAACACATCTTGTTACTATTAAAACATATTTTAATACATTCTATTTGTGATGTTATCAGAAATGTCAAAATAAATAAAAGAACAGTTTAATCGTAACAATTGACGGTTTATATATGCATGGACCATTTTGTGTAGATACAACAAGTATATGTATAATTCACTAAACTATGTGAAACTTGCTATAACCGAAAACAACTTATTAATTATATATTTCGTTTATTTCTTTAGATTTGAGTCATAGCTTTCGGGTGCAAAATTGAATATACACTGTAATCTATAGACGGGTGATAAAACGGGCGTACGCTTTGCTTCATGCGAGGAATGCAATGAAATGAATGTCTAACGCTATTTATCTTCCGTATTGTTAAAAAAAAAAAATATGACTGTTTGTTCTTTAGGATTGAATGACGGTCAATAACATAAGTTATGAACATGAGTTTATGAAGACAATCAAAGGAACACTTATCATATATAATAATCAAATAAATATGGGTTTTTATGTAAATATCACAAAGGCAACGTTTTCTGGTTTAGTTTGTCTCTATATAAACGTAAGGACTTGGCTGCCTATTTTAAAGAAACTTAGACAGTTATATATATATAAGAGGCAGCTGCGTTTCCAGTTTTATTCGGTGATTGTTTTGAATGTGGTTTTACACCATTTTCAACATTTGTCAGGTTATATATGGTATATCCAGTTTCATTGGTGGAGGCAGAACAACCGTCCTACCGCAAGTAACTGGCAAACTTTTTCACATGTTAATGTTTTTGGAGCGAGCGGGACTCGAACCTTAGCGGTGATAGGTAAGTAATCTTGAGACGGTGCCTTAGACCACTCGGCCCTGGAGGACACTTGTTTATGGTGAAACATGATCACATCGTGATATCAAAAATTAATTACCGGTTTCCTACGATGGCAGTTACGAAATGCGGGTATTTATAACACTGTCTCCGTTTTCGTATACGTTCGTACAAAACGTTCAGTCAGGCGCACTAAACCGTACAAGTTCCCAAAAATTCAAACAAATATATCGCATCATTATAAATTTTACAAGATCTTAACGGACACAGGGCAATGTTGAATATAAAAATATATATTTAACTTTTTATAAAGTGCTTATATTGAAACATGGATACAACAGTTGACGTCAATGACGTGTTTTGCATTTTAGGACACTGCCACGACAACACGACACAATGACACACACAGACGCCAAACCGAAAACAGCACGACACATAAATGTAAAACTCAGTCACAATAATACACACCGTACAATACAATTAATACCAGTTGAAATCTAATCAATATGTAAACATCTGGCAATTCTAAGTTTTGAGATCTATTTGCTATACTATATTCATCAGTTAATATGAAAAAATCAAACTAACACAATGCAAAAAAATCGTTTAAATTGATTGAATTAACTGAATATTTAGCATCATTTTTATACCATCGAAGACTAACAGACGAACAGTTAACCTAACCGCTGTTTCCTGGGATCATGAAAGTTAAATCAGTAGCAATCGTTTAAAATGATAACATATTGTTTTAGATGTGTAACACGAAAGCTTTGAAGTGTTAAAATCAATTTGCATTGGCCGTCTTATAATCAGTATGGAATTGGATTACTTTCTTATACCCAGTATGGAATTGGATTACTTTCTTATACCCAGTCTGGTAGTGTATATACCTTCTTATACCTAGTATGGTAGTGTATATACCTTCTTATATCCAGTATGGTATTGTATATACCTTCTTATAGTAGTACCCGGTATTGTACTGTATATACCATCTTATACCCAGTATGGTATTGTATATACATTCTTATACCCGGTATTATATTGCATATATCTCCTTATACCTGGTATTGTTTTGTATATACCTTCTTATACCCAATATGGTATTGAATTATACAATAGTATTTATTTACCTTCTTATACCCAGTTTGGTAGTGTAAATACATTCTTATACCCGATTATGTTAGTGTATATACCTTATTATACACAGTATTGTATTGTATATACATTCTAATACCCGGTGTTGTATTGTATATACCTTCTTATACCTAGTATGGTAGTGTATATACCTTATTATATCCAGTATTGTATTGTATATACCTTTTTATAGTAGTACCCGGTATTGTACTGTATATACCATCTTATACCCAGTATGGTATTGTATATACATTCTTATACCCGGTATTATATTGTATATATCTCCTTATACCTGGTATTGTTTTGTATATAACTTCTTATACCCAATATGGTATTGAATTATACAATAGTATTTATAAACCTTCTTATACCCAGTTTGGTAGTGTAAATACATTTTTATACCCGATTATGTTAGTGTATATACCTTATTATATACAGTATTGTATTGTATATACATTCTTATACCCAGTATGGAAGTGTATATACCTTCTTATAACCAGTATTGTATAGATTATTCCTTCTTATAACCAGTATGGTATTGTATATTCCTTCTTATACCCAGTATGGTATTGTATATTCCTTCTTATACTCAATATTGTATATTCCTTCCTATATCCAGTATGGTATTGTATATACCTTCCTATACCCAGTAATGTATATTCTTTCTTATACCCAGTATGATATCGTATATTCCTTCTTATACTCAGTATTGTATTGTATATTCCTTCTTATAACCAATATTGTATATTCCTTCCTATACCCAGTATGGTATTGTATATGCCTTCCTATACCCAGTAATGTATATTCTTTCTTATACCCAGTATACTATTTTATATTCCTTCTTACACCCAGTGTGATATTGTATATACATTCTTATACCCAGTATTACATATACCATTTTATACCCAGTATGGTATTGTATGTACATTCTTATACCAAATATGGTATTGAATATACCTTATTATACCCAGTATGGTAGTGTATATACCATCTTATACCAAGTATGGTATTGAATATACATTCTTATAGCAAGTATGGTATAGTATATACAATCTTATTCCTAGTATGCTATTGAATATACCTTCTTATATCCAGTAGGGTATTGTATATCAATTCTTATACCCAGTAAGGTGTTGTATATACTTTCTTATACCAGGTATGATATTGTATATACTCTCTTATACCCAGTATAAGATAGTATATACAATCTTATTCACAGTATGGTTTTGTATATACATTATTATGCCCAGTACGATATTGCATATACCTTTTTATACCCAGTACGGTATTGCATATACCTTCTTATACCAAGTACGATATTGCATATACTTTCTTATACCCAGTCAGGTATTGTATATACTATTTTATACCCAGTACGGTATTGTATATACCATCTTATACCCAGTACCGTATTGTATACACCTTCTTATACCCAGTAATGTATTCTATATACCATCTTACTTCTTATACGCAGTGCGGTATTGTATATATCTTCTTATACCCAGTACGGTATGGTATATACATTTTTATACCAATACGGTATATTGCATATAACTTTTTATACCCGGTATGGTATTGTATATACCTTTTTATACCCAGTACGGTATTGTATATTCCTTCTCATACCAAGTACGGTATTGTATATACATTTTTATACCCAGTACGGTATTGTATATACCTTTTTATACCCTGTATGGTATTGAATATACCTTCTTATACCCAGTATAGAACTGTATATACCTTTTAATACACGGTATGGTATTGTATATACCTTTTTATACCCAGTATGGTATTGTATATACCTCATACTTATTATACCCAGTACAGTATTGTATATACCTTCTGATACCCTATACGGTATTGTATATACATTCTTATACCTAGTATGGTATTGTATATACTTTTTTATATCCGGTATGGTATTGTGTATACGTTTTCATATCCAGCACGGCATTGTATATACCTACTTATACCGAGTACGGTATTGTATATACCTTTTTATACCCAGCACGGTATTGTATATACCTTCTTATACCCAGTACGGTATAGTATATACATTCTTATACCCAGTATGGTATTGTATATACCTTTTTATACCCAGTACGGTATTGTATATACCTCCTATATCCAGTATGGTATTGTATATACCTTCTTATACCAAGTACGATATTGTATATATACATTTTGTACATTCTTATACCCAGTATGGTATTGTTTATACCTTTTTATACCCAGTACGGTATTGTATATACCTTCTTATGCCCAGTTCGGTATTGTATATACCTTCTTATGCTCAGTATGGTATTGGATATACCATTTTTATACCCAGTACGGTATTGTATATACCTTCTTATGCCA
Organism: Panopea generosa; assembly: GCA_029582155.1. Classification (NCBI taxonomy): domain Eukaryota; kingdom Metazoa; phylum Mollusca; class Bivalvia; order Adapedonta; family Hiatellidae; genus Panopea; species Panopea generosa. The sequence continues at coordinate 63,808,832 of CM055902.1, forward strand.
AATATGTTATTGTATATACCTATTTATACCCAGTGCGGTATTGCATATACCTTCTTTCTTCTTATACCCAGTACGGTATTGTATATACCTTCGTATACTCAGTACGGTATTGTATATACATTCTTATACCCAGTTCAGTATTATATATACCATTTTATACCTAGTACAGTATTGTATATACCTACTTATACCCAGTATGGTATTGTATATATCTTCTTATGCCCAGTACGGCATTGTATATACCTTCTTATATTCAGTATGTTTTTTTATATACCTTTTGATACAGGTATGGTATTGTTTATACCATCTTATACGCAGTATGGTATTGTGTATACATTATTATACCCTCTACGGTATTGTATATACCTTCGTACACCCAGTACGGTATTGAATATACATTCCTGTACCCAGTACGGTAGTGTATTTACCATTTTTTACCTAGTAGGGTATTGTATATACCTACTTATACCCAGTATGGTATTGTATATATCTTCTTTTGCCCAGTACGATATTGTATATATCTTCTTATACCCAGTATGGTTTTTTTAATATACCTTTTGATACAGGTATTGTATTGTTTGTACCATCTTATACGCAGTATGGTATTGTGTATACATTCTTATTCCCAGTATTGTTTTGTATATACCTTCTTATACACGGTATTGTTTTGGATATACCTTCGTATACCCAGTATGGTACTCTATATACCTTTTTATACCCGGTATGGTGTTGCATATACCTTCTTATACCCAGTATTGTATTGAATATACCTACTCAGTATGGAACTGTATATACCTTTTTATACCCGGTATGGTATTGTAAATACCTTCTTATACTCAGTATGGTATTATATATACATGTACTTTATTATGCACGATATGGTATTGAATATACCTTCTTTTTCTCGGTATGGTATTGTATATACCTTCTGATACCATGTATGGTATTGTTAATACATTTTTATACCTGGCATTATATATTCCTTCTTATATCCAGTATGGTATATACCTTTTTATACCCATTATGATGTTGTATAGACCTTCTTATACTCAGTAAGGTAATGCATATTCTGTACCACCTTATATCCAGTACAGTATTGTATATACCTTCTTATACCCAGTAGGATATTGTATATACCTTCTTATACCCAGTTTGGTATTGTATATACCTTTTTATACCTAGTTTTGTATATACCTACTTATACCCAGTATTGCATTGTACATAACTTCTTATACCTAGTATTGTATATTCCTTCTTATACCCAGTATTGTATATTCCTTCTTATACCCAGGATGGTATTCTATATATCTTCTTATACCCAGTATTGCATATTCCTTCTTTTAACCAATATTGTATTGTATATACCTTCTTATACCAAGTATTGTATTTTTTTTCTTATACCCAGTATGGTATTTTATATACATTCTGATACCCTGTATGGTATTGTATATACATTTGTATGTTCTTATACCCAGTATTGTATATTCCGTTTTATACCCAGTATTGCATATACCTTCTTATACCCAGTATTGTATATTCCTTCTCATACCCAGTATGGTATTGTATATACCTTCTTAAACCCAGTATGGTATTGCATATACCTTTTTATACCCAGTATTGTATATTCCTTCTGATACCCAGTATTGTTTTTACTTTCTTATACACAGTATTGTATATTCCTTTTTAAACCCATTATGGTATTGTATATACCTTCTTAAAACCATTATGGTTTTGTATATACCTTCTTATACCCAGTAGTGTATATTTCTTCTCATACCCAGTATGGTATTTGATTACGATTGAAAATCAGTGGATCATCTACATTAGTTTTAAGGTAAAACAAGCTTCTCGTCCATAAAGATGTCTACAAAATGTCTCAAATAATGGGTTAACTAGGTCTATGTCAATATCTAAAGTACATTATATAGTTATAAGCCATCTCTTATTTGTATTCAGTTCCAAACGATCCGATATATTATATTCATTTATAATATATAGAATACATCAGTGGCCAGAGGTGATCTCTACACAACTGAAGCCCATGATCAGAGTCTGCTTAATGAGAATGAAGGATCAAGTGCAGAAGTATCTAGAGCATCTCAAGATTGATCCAGAATCCAGTTACACTACACAGAAGGTCCAGAGTTCCAGTACCAGTAAGGATACCTAGAGAACCTTCTGTAGAGAGAATGATCCTATCAGATGAAGCACCCATAGATGTAGTAGTATCTCATAGAGAGAGAAAGATGCAAGATCTGACAGAGGAGGAGTATGATCAACTCTCTGTGCATTCCTTTAGTGATTCTGAACACTCAGACTATAGTAATGAGCATGTAAGGTATACACCCAAGATGATGGAACATAAGATGAAGGAATTGGATGCTCATTCAGAGGAACAACTGGGTAAGATCGATAGTCTATTGGATGAGATGAAGTGTCCACCTCTCTTGGTTCAACCCACAGACAGACCCATTGTAGAGAAGAATAAGAATCCAAGATGGACCAGAGAAGCAATCAGAGAAGCTGGAGATCAGATAGAAGGAGATTACATCAAGTGTAACAAGATTCCAGCTTATACTAAGTGTAGGAAGGTGGGACCTGATGAATTCATTCTAGATGAAGTGGAAGCTAAGGATGGATTCATTACTGCAGATACTATAGGAGAGGAGTACTTCCAACAAGAATACAGACACTCGATGGATATAGAAGCACCTAGGAAGGTGACACCAGCAGAACTGAATAAGGATATCCATCCTACAGAGGATTACCAAGCCATTGCTGAAGCAGAATATAATAAGCATAAGAAGAAGGAATCTCCTGTAGTTAATTACACTCTCCAAGAGGAAGCAGAATAAGATTAAGAAGCTCAAGTTAGACCATGAGCATGAATCTAAGCATATGATTCAATACTTGGATGAAGCAGATGGATTCTCTATTACTAATAATAGTATCAGTTGCTTCAATACTAACAAGGTGATCTCACCTAAGAAGCATAGGAATAAGAGGAAGCTCTTAGGAAGTACCATTACTCTAGTAGATAAGAAGCAGAAGCTTGATCCTCATCTCAAGGTGATTATTCCAGAACCTATTGTAGAGATGAAGGACTACCTTGTTAATAATCCACAGTATCTTGATTAATTCCAGTTGGTGAATCCACCAGATACCAGATATGTGAATCCATTGATTGATGGGAACCTGAATGATACATCCACCTTTGGTGAAGTGATTAGAATTAGATGGAATGATACAGTGGTGTATACCATACAACATCCATTACATCATGTACTCTATGATCTCTATCTCCAAGAGAATAGTCTGTATAATAATTATGATAAGATTGGAGCAATCAAGAGGAACAGGAAGACCAGGAAGTATGGACTCTTAGATAAGCATCGATATCAATTGTTGATGCTAGTGTATCATTGTATGAGTTCATTGTATACCTTACAAGAACCTATTGATATTGTGATGCAACAATGGTTCTTCATAGAATTGAATTATATAGAGACTCAGTTATTAGATACTGCTTATGATGTATGCAATAAGCAACAATTAGAATCTAGATTATTAGATTATACTCTGTCACATATCAGGAACACATGTACATTATCCAGAGGTAATAGGTGTTCACATCCTTAACATGTAATAAATGGACATTGACCCGCTGTTACACTTACATTCTGTTGTTGTATTCTATTCTATATCCAGTATCATAATAATATAATAATACAGTGGTATAATACAGTGAGTAATTACAATGAGTAATACAATGAGTGATTACAGTATACAATACATTATACTTATACTAGTGATACTAGTGTTATTACACACACACACACTGTTGCTAAGAGAGAGAGTGTGGTGGGGTACTGGGTTACCATAGTCGTCTCATTTAATCGCCGTAATAGGGGTGAGACAAGCCCCTTTACGTCTCATTTCCATCCGAACAAAACCAAGTGGAAAATTAGGCCACATACATACGTCTTTTTCGAAGGCAATTACTGCGTAAACAATCGTTAATTCCTTAAAACGGTGATTTATATTGATAAAATAATGAATAATAAATGCGTGCTATGCAAAAAAAACTGTTCTCTGTAGTTTGATAGACGGTGAATATGACCAAGACATTCGAATTTACCTTGTTTTGCTGTCATTTAGCAGCCATTTTACATAAGTGGAGTTAGATGCGAGCTAGATCCGAGCTACTGGGTGGAAACATGTACATGCGAAATCAGAACTTCGGCGGATTGAGCGATACGGGTTATAGAGGAATGAGAAAGTTTTCTTCTGTCCGATATTTCGTCAGGTTTTTAGTAATAAACCTATGATTATTTTAATGAATATTATTATGATTAAGTGATTTGTTACTGTTGAAGAGTAAATAAAAAAAATAAGATCTTTATTGAAAAATTTACAGAGAGAAATATATATATGGGTTATAGCAAGGACTTGTATATCTCTATTTTAGTTTAAACTTACTTATTTTACTTTGATTGTGAAACAAGTTCTTACAACTTAGACAAATCACGCTCGAAGTCTTCCTGGGTAGAACCAGTACAAAGCAATTGCGGAAAAATGTCTTGCTCAAGGACACCACACATAGCCGTAGATCGAACTCACGACCCTCCGATCATAGGTTCAGTGCTCTACCGCTTGACCACGTGCTCCATATCTCTATGGGTTATAGACAAATAAGAAAAGAAAACATTTTTCTGTCTTATGAGATATATTTTGTAATTTGTAATATTTTATTACCCGCACCCTACCCCACATAAACAGAATAAATTTGATTAAATCAACTTGTTTAAATGTTTGCTTTCAAACGCATGTTTCTCTTATATATATGAGTACAGAGCTGGGATTAGTGAAATATTGCAAAAGTAAACACTCACAAGTCAATTAAAGTATGGGCGTCGAAAAATAAGAATATAAACGTTACCTATTCAAGTATTCTGTTTCTCTTTAGACTATAACGGATGTGCGTGTATTCAACACCGCGTATATTGGTGGAAAGGACATGTGAATGCATACAACATTTAGTGTTCTTGTAAACCGTTGACACTAAAGTCTGTACACGAATATCCAGATATATCTGCCATTTATATTGGGTTGTGATTAAATACAATAATATTCAGCAGCTTTCATTATTTTAAATAATGTCCGTCTGAACAACACTGGGTGCCAAGCTACGACTGTTTGGGTATTTATTGCTAAGTTTTCTACTAATTGATATCGTATGTATTGGCCACACAACTTTTTAATGATTCCAACTGACAGTATATTAAATTGTTGTTGAAATGGGAATTGTCATAAGCTAACAGTAAAACAAGTTTCTTATATTGTGAATGTCTAATAATGATTTTAAATAATGAATAACGTATGTATCATTCCATTTCTAAGCATAGAACCGTGCTTTAAGCATTGCATTACTCAACCTACAGATCCCTGACGAAGCTATAGCAATATTATTTTCAGTTGCAATATGGATTGATACCAATTTAGAGCTAATAAGTGTATCGTTGACCATAATTCATTAGTACTACAAGATTATTTCCAATAGCCACGTATGCATCAAGGATTTGATCCTTGCCTAATACACACATGACCAGTGTTTACCGATTTTACAGCATAAGAAAACAAATAAAAATTCTAACTCGGAAATTTCATCAAGCTAGATTTCGCATATACTGAAAGTTACTGATGTTGCCACATCTCGCATCCGTCACACTGCAAGGCATGCATCCTCTTCGTGATAATTCTCGAGCATCTGATACAGTCCGCATCCATGATGGTTTTTGATTTTCGTCCTCATTTTTGCCGTTTATATACAAAACCTTGGTTGACATGTGTACCTCTTTCGCCAAACTGATGAAGTTTGAATTTCTTTAATTACAATTAACCTTTAATTGTAATTATAAAGATAATCCGCCGAAGTCACGTGCAAACAGGCACGTGTTTGTTAAAGGCATGCCTTTGACGGCGGCTCATTAGATGAACAAGAATTCAGAACAGTGTAGACCCTGATCACTTCCACTAGAACTCAAATGGATCTAGTGTCATTATTTTTTTTTTATATTTTCAACCCTGAAAATATCATAAATTAATGACACTATCGTGACTTCGAGTGAAAGTGATCAGGGTCTACACTGTTGGCATACTACATTTAAAAAGGTATCCGAACTATAGAGGCGCCTTAAAGGCGACAGTCGTCAAGGTGTGATAAACTGTTTCACGCATAGCCCATCCCGCCATTGTTTTGACGACTCTATGCCCAAACATCAGTTTGACGAGGTGACTTATTTTTTACTATATATTATCAGTTTGACGAGATGGCAGGTTGACGAGGTGACCCGAATCATCTATTGGGTTGAGTAACAACTTATAGATATCCAATTGGTGTTGTTAGTCTGGATAAATATTTTGTTGCAATTTGATATAAGCACAACCAAGGTTGTACAAACATGAGATAATTTTAGTAAACAGTGTTACTTGCTGAGTCTTGAGAAGATTATAAGCAATGACATCTAGCTCTCAGCAGTGACATCATGTCTTTTGACGGGTTAATTAGAAATAATCTTTGAAATGGAATGTTTCACCCGCCCACCCTCACCTCCCTGTCCTTTGGGATTTGCTTAGATTATTTTTTAGTTATTGCTTTTCTCTACCAACCATAATCGATTATGAAACAGCTTTTCCTTATTTATGTTTATTTAGATACAAACAATTTCTTATCTCTATTTTTTTTTTCAGATTTCTACAACAAGTTCGTATTCTCTAGGAGAATATGAAGCTGTCTTACGGGGAACATCTGGTAGATGAAGGAGAGGTGCTCGAGGAGTAAGTGCTGGTAGAAGAGGGAGAGGAGCACGTGGTAGAAGGGGTAAAGGTCGTGGTATGAGGTTGGATGAGAATGAGTTGGATCGGTTGAGGGGGCTGCAAGAAGAACGACAACGGCAGGCAGATGTAAGTAAACATAATAATCATATATTTTACTTTATAATGATGCAATATATACATCTAATATCACTATCAGTCATACTGCAGCGATGGTCTGCGGGTAAGTCATCAGTCTCGCATAGGGAATATCATGGGTTGGATCCGCGGGTCATACCAAAGACTTAGTCTAATGAATAGTGTTGACCGCTCACACCAGAGGTTGCGGGATCGATCCCCAGCTCGACCCGATGCCTCACATACAACAACATTCAGTACTGGTTCTACCCAGGAAGCGGACTCGAGAGCGGTTCATATAAGCTCTGAGCTTTCATCGCAATCAAGCTAAAATAAATTAGTATAAACTATACCAAAGACTTGAAAAATGAGAATCCTCAGCACTAAGATGATAGGCAGGTCGGCCTGGTATCAGTTTGTGACTAGGTTGGGTATCATACCCTGTGTGGCAGTGCTCAGAAGTGTCTCCAGTAGTTGATGTCACTCTATAACTGAACATTTTTTAAGCAACACCTTACACCTACAACGTCCAACATTCATCCTTCTTTTAACATTCATAAAGTGACTGAGAAGCAAACAGTAGAATCCAACGGTTAGAGTCAAAAGTTCAATAATCCTAGAAAAGTTTTCTACAATGTTACATGAAGAAACACATTATTTATAAATTGCTCAGTTGATGTAATGTCTACTGATGGGTCCTTTATTTTCTTTACCTTCGATATTTTAAATTCTTGTAGGAAATGGTTGATGGTTTATCAGGAGACGAAGCAAAGGAAATTTTGAAGGAAATTGCGAAGGATACACCTGCGGTATTGCTTGCCGTAAGAGACAAGAGACGAAACAGAGAAAGTGACGAGAGCATTCATTCGAATGATGAAAACAGCTTTGACCATCGCCAAGAACCTGAGGAAACACAAGGGTGGTGTTTTTGCACTCGCTGTCCAGCAATGCCTTCAGATGCAGAGAAGTTGTGTTGTGGGATGTCTCGGGTAAACTGCCTCAGTATTGTACCAGTAAGTAAATAAGCTTTAATTGAAATACTATGTACAGTTTATTTTATCTTTCATAAATTTGTTTCGCCACTGCAGTGTTCAAAAATTTGGTTCACCTTTTTATAAAAGTAAAGTGTTCTTCTAATAAAATGTCACATCTATTGAAAGGGCCAGCCACACGGCTTACGAGACACCTTATTGTTGTAAACAGTTACTTCCCGAACGCTATCATTGCCTCAGGATGTTAGACATTTGGTGATGGGCGAGCAACAGTCCAAAAATATCCAAGTGCTTCCACCGAGATTCGAACCTTCAACCCTCTTCTACCGAGGGATACGCCTTAACCAGTAGGCCACGGAAGACCATATGGGTATCGTTTATAGCTCTGTAGGAATGTGTTTGCATATCATGCTGTTTTTGTTTTTTTAATGGAGAAAACATGCTGCGGGTAAGGTTTTTTCTGTTGTGTAAGTCAGTACATGGATCACAATTCCAGGAAGTATCCATAACTACATTTGATTGTCCTTTTTTTATACTATAGTAAATGTCCTGTGGACAAAAACTCATACTACAAAGTACTTAGTAATAGTCCCTCCCATCTGGAGCCTCGCCTGTCTCAAGATGTCCAATACAATGATCTAAGTAAACAACATAGATTTGATTCTGAATGTTGATAGCAACACTTAACTCTATATAGTATACAACCAGGTTGAGACTGATGGAGTTTTCTTTCTCCCTTCTTTCACCAGGAAATGGAACTGGTCATACTGGATCCGATGGTATTACATATACAGATGCTCTATAGGAATGATATGTTTGCCATTAATGCAGCCCATGATACTGATGTCAATAAAGGTAAAAGGCATGCTGCCTACAGACAGTTTGTCTTGTGGCAACATCAGAGACTTGGTAGAGGCGATCGTCGTGTTGTGCCAGCATGCTGTGTGAAGGCCATAAGAGACAGATACCCTGACCCTACAGCAACATATACTGGGTTTATACCAGGACGTTTAAATTAGTATCACATTATGCAAATATTCATCTGCCATGCATATTCAGATAAACTGTATTCCAACATATACCCACAAACCCACTTGTTTTTTTTTATCTATGGAGGTGTGCAGGTGTTTATATGGGGGGATACGGTATTTATTTTATAATATATTTTTATTGAATCATTTGTAATACATGATAATATTTTTATTGAAACGTTTGTAAAATAAACAAATAGAAAAAAGTTTCTTTAAAAGTATTTGTAGAGTTATTTTCTTGTAATTTATTACAATCTGAAAATAACATCACACAATATTTATTATATCAGCATCAACCAATATGGTCTAAATATGAATGGAAACTTTTTTGATGTACTTAAGTTTTAGTTGAAGGTCTCACTTATCAATTACCTATAAAGTTTGTACAATATAAGTTACCAGGGATGAAAAAGACAAGCCAACAAAAGTCTATCACAGAATGTCACTTTAACTTTTTCATTTCACAAATATGTATTCAGCATTGTCCATTGAAAATAGCTATATAAACTTATACACTACAAACAATAACATATTATGAGGCACAGAATGTTGGAGTCCTCCATGTATCAAGAATAGCACATTTTACTTCTTTGGTTTGAAGTTTTTATAGTAAATTATTATTTATATAATTCTCAATTTTTCAAATGCTTAAATATTAGTTATTTGGTTTGTTATTGATTCCCTATAGAAATGTGTGCGATCAGTGGGAAAAATGGGGGCGGGGCTCATAGGTATTTTTAAACGAGTAACACTTATATATATATATATTAAACACCATGTGATGTTCAGAATTATGCAAACATTAACAGTTTGAAGCTGGTGGTTTAAATAACAAGTATGTTTGTCATTTATGTTGCATTGGCACCTTTATGTTTCGATAGATATCATCATATCTGCTTGAATTAGCAGATGGCAGTATTGAAGTTATCAACATCTGTAAAAAATAGCAGTGTGAAAACTGCGTTGGAATATTGTTCTTTACATATTACCGGAACTAAGTAAAATGGTAAACAGACCAACTTTTTTCCAGTTTTAATATATTATGAAAGGGGTGAACCATACAAACTACCTATTTTGTTAAACCCTGACTATCAATCCAGGGGTCGTGAGTTCGAATCCCCGCCCTACAACAGACTCCGTGGTAATCGATATACGACATTGTGTCACATTATCATTCATCACTCACAGTTGTTTCGAGTCGGGAAAATATCAAATACTTGCGGCGATGGGGTATGCTGGAGTACTGTTTAACCTTTCAGGGTGTCGGGAAACAGTGGTTAGGTTAACTGATCGTCTGTTAGCCCTCGATGGCATAAAAGTGATACTAAATAGTCATAATTTGAAACAAATGTTCTATCCGTTCTCATGAAAATAAGTTAGTTTGACCATGATCATTTTTGCTAGCTAAAGTTGAATAAACCCTTTATAACATTTGTCAATGAGACTGCCACAAAAATACAACACTAAAATATACTTGAACTCTTTCAAAAAAATGATAACCGTTACATAATCAGCTCATATATACATATTGGCTTTGATGACATTGCTTTGTTCAAAGGATCCTGAATGGAGTTAAAAAATGGAAATTGACTCTTGACTCAAAACAGAGAAATATTGACAAGTTTAACCATTGATCACCTATAAGGCAGATAGTTGTACACTACTTAATATATTTACACAGTCATCCTAGTGTTTGTTTCCAAGTTACAAGTTTACAAATTATTGCTCGTCAATTTCAGTGTCAATATCATAATACATTTCCATTTCCATTTCCATGATGGTACTCATTCCTGGCTCTTTTTGCTCTGACTTAAAACGCGTGACTTTCGTTTGAATAAGATCTTTTGATGGTGGTGGAGGTCTTTTTGCAATGGTTCTTGATATGCGACGAGGGTCGTCGGTTGCGATGACTACAGCAGAGCGTAGTGGTTTTTCCTTGTGGCCATCACAGTAGTCATTTACAGCCACAGTCATTATTTCGGGAATGTAGCTGTACGATTTGCTCACTTTTACAGCTGTTACTGTCCAATTATTTGAGGCCTTAGAAAAGTACCTGTGGTATCTGAAAGTGTTAGAGACAAAGCTTTAAATTCCTTTTTCAATAGTCATACTCGAGTACTCCGCAGTCATCATTGCAATAATATACTCAATAGTCATACTCGCGTACTCTGCAGTCATCATAGAAATAATATACTCAATAGTCATACTCGCATACTCCACACAATAATATACTCAATAGTCATACTCGCATACTCCACACAATAATATACTCAATAGTCATACTCGAGTACTCCGCAGTCATCATAGCAACAATATACTCAATAGTCATACTCGAGTACTCCACACAATAATATACTCAATAGTCATACTCACGTACTTCGCAGTCATCATTGCAATAATATACTCAATAGTCATACTCAAGTACTCCACACAATAATATACTTAATAGTCATACTCGCATACTCCACACAATAATATACTCAATAGTCATACTCGAGTACTCCGCAGTCATCATAGCAATAATATACTCAATAGTCATACTCGAGTACTCCACAGTCATCATAGCAATAATATACTCAATAGTCATACTTGCATACTCCACAGTCATCATAGCAATAATATACTCAATAGTCATACTCGCATACTCCACAGTCATCATAGTAATAATATACTCAATAGTCATACTCGCATACTCCACAATCATCATAGCAATAAAATACTCAATAGTCATACTCGAGTACTCCGCAGTCATCATAGCAATAATATACTCCAGGGCACTAGACAACTTTTGGGGACAGGTACCCATACCTTCTGGAAGGGGAATTTTTCGTCGTTTTAAGACTAGTAGGGGAATTTTTAGCCATTTAAATATTACTACTTTTCACACTTATTAATACTGTTTTCAATCATTTCCAACAGATGTAGCTACATAATAATTTTCTGACAAATACAACAAATGATTATGCAAGTTGTTCTACTATATTTATTTTTTTCTTTCATGAATTAAAACATCTCAGTGACACATCCTTATATGTCAATTTTTCTAGCCTTTGGAGTAAAATGGCCAATTGTCTCATCAGTAATAGTACTACTGTAAAGAAATTCACAATATTTGCAGCAGTAACCTTCCTTAGAGGCACTATAATACAACCACTTGAAAGAGAGTTCAGATCTAGTTGTGTCACACAACCTATTATCAGGAACTAATACATGACGTTTCTTATCAACATGAACAATGTCCGATTCGCCATCAGAATCAGAACTGGACACAGCTTCAGACCGCAAGGCTTTACGTTTTTGGGAATCAGAAAATGGCACGTCAGGGGATTTTTGAGGCTCTAGCGAGCTTGTGGTGGGATGGATCCCCGGGTTTTCTAAATTTTGTTTTGCTTGCAAACTTTTCTGTTTGAATAAGATGTCTATTTTTTTACAATTATCTGCTGTTTTCGATGTTATTTTTCGCCGGTAATGTATTTGATTATGTAACATTTTTCACCTGCTAAGGGCAATATCCGAAAAATCCGAATGAATCCATAACGAGAAAATTCATTGGACAGTCAATCAAGGGAGAAGACTCGTGAATGTTTTATTGGATTCGTACTCAAAACTATTCGTTCTTATGTCCGGCTGACGAGTAATTTCGTGATTTTTCTTCCGATTTTATTTTTGTTTTCGAGGGGATTTTTTTTCTTAGAAAGGGAAAAAAACATATTATTTTAGGAGGGGAATGGGGCCGATATTCGGCCCCAAAATCGGCCAAACGAGTGCCCTGTACTCAATAGTCATACTCGCATACTCCACAGTCATCATAGCAATAATATACTCAATAGTCATACTCGAGTACTCCACAGTCATCATAGCAATAATATACTCAATAGTCATACTTGCATACTCCACAGTCATCATAGCAATAATATACTCAATAGTCATACTCGAGTACTCCGCAGTCATCATAGCAATAATAAACTCAATAGTCATACTCGCGTACTCCACAGTCATCATAGCAATAATATACTTCATAGTCATACTCGCGTACTCCGCAGTCATCATCGCAGGTATAAGCAAGTTTATGAGATAAAAATGGCATGTAAAGTTCATGTATAACATTATATGATTTATAGTGTTTTTTGGGTTTCTCTCGACTATGTTTGGAACTCCAGATAACAATAAATTTATATCTGCTCCCCATAAGTACTCTTTTATTTATAAATAGAAAAGATAAGCAAATTTACCTTTGACTTCCATCCTTATTTAACTGCAATGAACGGTTGATGTGTTTCTGGTAGTCTATTGCTGCAATAATTAAACAGTTTATCAATACATGAATGGACATTATTAAATTTTTTTCACAAATACTTTTATATTTTCTAGCTTGAAAAAGATATTGAATGACATATTCACTTCATAAAATTTGATATGGAAAATTATCAAAGAGGCCCAATCTGCCAGCAAGGAGAAGATTATGTCAACCAAAAACATATTATTCTCTTGTCAACCATTATTTATTTTGAAATTGTTAGATCTAACAACAGTCTGGATTTTTTTTTCAAGAAACACGGTATAATAATAATAATAATACACAATAAAATTAAAACTTACATGAATGCTTGTCGTTTGGCTGCGTACATCAATATGTGATTGTTAAAAGATTCCAGTTCTGATGTGGACCTATGAAAGTAAAAAAGAACACGGTTGTCTTACCAAAAGAAACAAAAAAATAATAAAAATTGCTTAAACAGTCATGTATATAGATGTATACAGGCCTTCTTTACACTGTTTTTAGCTCGCCGGGACCAAAGTCTAAAGACCCTATTGCCATGACACCTGCATCAGCGGCGTCTGTAGGCTCCCAGATTAAACTTTGCGTTAAAGTTTCAGATATCTATGCAACCACTCATTGGATGAGAATGAAACTTTGCATGTGTGTTCACAATCATCAATGGAACACTCAGATACAAAAAACATAACTCTGGGTTGCATTTTTGCACAGTTATGGTCCTTATTGGACCTAAACACTCGGGTTAAACTTTTGCGATATCTAAGCAACCACTCATTGGATGTGAATGAAACTTGGCATGTGTGTTCACCATCATGAGTGGAACACACACAGACAATAACCATAACTGTTGTATTTTGGCACAGTTATGGCCCTTTTTCGACTTAATTTTTCAGGTTTAAATTTTTTATCAGGTAAGATATCTAAGCAACCGCTCATTGGATATGAATGAAACTTCAAGTGTGTTCACCATCATTGACGTAACACACAGATACAAGAACTATAACTCGGGGATGCACTTTGGCAGAGTTATGGCCCTTTTAGACTTTATTTTTAGTTTTAGACACCCAGTTTATTTTTTAATGTTTGCCTCCAATCTCAATCTTTGCATTGATGATGAGTTTTATCCCATCGGTGCACTTTGTTGTCTTCTGACAACTATTGTTATATTTGTAGTGATAAGGATGTTGGTGTTTTTTTATAACGACACATACTAAACCAATCACTGTATAAGGTGTACAATTAAAGAGACTTCAGTAAACTAAATGCCATTACAAGCATATGATATGATCAGTATTTAGTTTGAATGAATACCATTTATGTAAAAAAAATAATATGCACTCATCATCATTCAGACCGTTCCTCAAAATTGTAGTTTGCTGTGCTCCAACCTACTCAATCAAAATTGCAGCTAACTTAATTTGTTTATTGACTGTCAAAGTGTTAAATTATATTTCACAAGAAAAATACAAGTGAGAGCACAACAAACAAACAATTTTTTGATAGTCTAATGCCATAATGTCATGTTATTATCACATGCCCTACATACATGTATATATATGTATATATTGTACTTGGTATTGAAATTCTTATTACAAAGGAAAATAAACAGTTTATAGCATGAATGTTACTTCAGAGTTTTATTCGACTTACTGACAGTTTACATAATATGGAAGAGTCTGCATGAATCAATCGTCAAATACAAGCTTCCTCAATGCTGTGTGCGCATTTCCTCCTTCTACCAGCCATTTTGTTTCCCTTGCTTCATCCTCTGCCAACTCTTCATGGTCACACTTAGTAAATACTCCAGAATGTGAGTTTACTACCTGGTGGAGTACAGACAGCCACTTGCTCTAAATTGATAGATAAACAATGAGTGGCACCTGTGACACTGTCATGCATTTTCCTTTCTTAATAGCTGATATTTTAACGCTTAAGGAATAAATTTTTGTAAAGGTCTATGTCATAACGGAAAGGAAATCCATTTGATCTGTACTTTGGTGTATCCTTATTACATGGAAATATATTCTTATAACATAAAGAACAAGGTGAACCTGTTGAGATTTTTTTTTAATTTCATTTACTACTCTGTAAAGAAGTCGCTCAATATCTCGAAGATTCATATTATTTGTCATTTAACCATAAATCATCTGACCGTAATCCTCTGATGTCTATTATAAAATCAAAACCTTGCAATATTGCAACATATAGAACTGATCCGAGGGTCGTGGGTTGGATCTTCTGTCACGGCTATGTGTAGCGTCCTTGAGCAAGACACCTTTCCACATACGCTTAGTACTGGTCCTATCCGGGAAAACTGAGCGGCATTTGCCTTAGTTGTAAAAATTTGTTTCACATTCAAAGTAAAATAAATAAGTTGAAACAAACTAAACAAAATTATAACTTACCCTCAGGATTTCAATGTCACCATTACACATCCTAGCTGAATACCAAAAATGGTTTAAAATGTGTTTTACCCAAGGCTTTAGGTCTTCATTGCCTCTTTCCCAGCTATCTAAAAATAAACAAAACAAATTGTAATAAAACTAAGTTACAATACCAGTCTTTTTTAATAGAAAACAAAGTTGATAGTAATTACTAATTGTATGGTATTGACGGCAAAATTTAACAATTTTTCAGACATATCTGCTTGAAATAGTTTTAAAACGCTGGAGTATCATGCTGAAGACATGGTACAATACCCCACCCCGTTACATTGTACTGATAGTGAACTGCCCAGACCTACAAATGTCCTAAAACTTCACTGTTATGAGCAAACTTCTTATACATATCTGAGGTGATCTTCTACCAATAGACCACTTTTGCCGTCTGAATAGATATAAGACAAATTAAGAAAACTTTTTTTAATATTCATATGATAATGGCCAGGCTCTACACTTCACTTTACAATGTAAATTTCAAGACCTTGTTAGCTCAGTTGGTAGCTTGTCTGACTATCAATCAAGGGGTCACAATGAGGAATTCTCATCTCCCAATTCTCTGTGACGACTGATATACAACATTAATGTTACTGAAAACTTGCAGATAAAAGGTGTTCTCGATTACTGGTTAACTTTCCAGTATCACAAGAATGAGGGGTTACATTAAATGATTGTCTGTTAACCAGCGCTGCCATAAAAGATGACAATCATTATGTTATCAAGTTTCCAATAATTAAGAGTTTAAGATTTGTGTGTCTGCTATGTTGTGTATTTATTCTGAATGAATCACATGAACAAGTAAAAAATACACTTACATTGCTCAATTTCTTGCCAAAGTTCTTTACCCCATGCCACATATCGTAACTGTGCTTTATGTTAGGATGTTGCTTCTCTGCAAATAGTATAAAGCATAAATTAATATTGTCTGGAAAAGGTACTATTATTTAGTAGGCCCATTACAATGCTCATGATGCCAATTTATCAACCTCTTTATTGCATGTGCTTCTTGTCATGTATACACATACTTTCATTATATTTATAATATATTTATTTAAAATTAAAGAAAAATAATAATAAAAACAATTTAAAAAAATAAAATTGTCAATGAAGCGCCTTAAACACATGGCATCTAGATTGAAAAGATATAATGTGCACATTAACCAATCAAGCTATTGCGCCATTCTGATGTTGACATTGTATTAACGATATATATTTGCTTCCAGTTATAATATGTGGGTCGCTATGCATTTTAGCTCTCCTTGATTTGTTTACATTAGAAACAGAATGGAAATAATAAAATGCATTAAAGTGTACGCAAACACTTATACCATATCAGTGATTATCCATGAACAAATATACCGACATGTTGAAAAAAAACTGACTATGATGACGTTTTATGTGGCCATTGGTTTCATGTACATGCATTCACTGGGCCGATTATGATTTTTCGACCAAGGAAAGTAAAACATAATATTGGTAGAAGACTGTTAACATGATAGCATAGGCCTTGCTAGCTCAGTGAAGCAAATGACTGCCTTTCCAAGAGTAACAAGTTTGATTCCGCCTTTCACCTGTTTTTGTGGCGACAGGTCATGAACTTAATTCAATAGTTCCTCACCTCCAAAAATGTGGGAAAGTAGTCATTGACAACCAGATATAGTGCACAATTACAAATTAATCTACAAGGTTGCAGTTCTTGTAAATAACATATAATTTACTGCCAGCTTCCTCATCATCTACTTCAGTGTGAAAATAAAAGCAATTCATCTTCATTTTGCTCTTATGTAAGTGTTTTCTTATCTAATCTGATCAATGAATAAGCAATTAAACTGGATGCCATTTATAAACAGTTTTGTCTTGAAAGTTACTTGAGTTATAACTCAGTTACAAAGTAAACATTGAACTTATATGAATTGTTCGCAGTTCATTTTCTTGCTAAAAGCACTATTTGTGTTGTCAAGCCCAATGCCAACTTAAAACCTCTGCAGTGAGTGGTCAACACTCTACCCACTGCACAACTGGCCTGTTAATGTTATTTGAAGAAATAGTGTACCTTCTCACAAGATTATAATTGTATGTAGAATATGTACTGGTGTATGGTTAATCCAGCATATAGATGTCACGGACATAATACTTTAAACTATTTTAATATTCCAGTCTCTAGATCTGCCAGTGGTGTACTTACTCATAATACTTCTAACTTGTGGGTGGGCATCTGTAACTACTTCTACAACATTGATATCTTTTGTTTTTAAGGTTTCCATACCAAGGACGAACCCTTTTGCCTCCATTGTGCCTGACTTTAACTCTGTCTGCCTTTTGTCTATAACTTCCATAGTCAGAATCTGTTTTGTCTGCTGGTCCATACATGTGTAAGTGCAGAATTTGGCACTATGCCCAGGACTGTCCATCCTTCCATCACCTGAAATATATATTTCCTACCACATAAATATTTAGAAAAAGAAAACAGTTACTATAACAATACATTATTTGTAGTTAGTAAGGGTATTTATTATATTATTATATTATTACAGCAAATAAATGTAAACACACCTTATAATCTAATGTAACTGTTAAGTCTTGATGTCCAAATGACCTGTATGTATTATATAGTTTAGCTTTAGCTATAATAATATTACTTATAATGCTGAAGTAATGCAAACAATTTTATTTAAACAATGTACAAGTAATTACAGTAAATCAAATTAAAAACAAAAACTTACCAGTCATAACAACTTCATTTTTGTCCAATTCTGTTAGAACCGAGTCTCTTACAGACATCCAATATCTGTCAATTGTTGGAACTATGAAGTGTGTCTGTAATCTGTCAAACGACTGTCTGCTCGGTATTTGAAGATTAATAAACTTTGCAAACAAAGCAATTTTTACGAAGTTGTTTCCCGAAATCAATATTGATGCCATGAGAAGAAAATTGCCAAGAAGTATGTTTCTTGGCAACATGGTCTGGGAACACCAGCTATATACATGATGTCCAGATGAACATTTCTGAAAAGAATAAAAAGATGTGAAACTTTGTAAAAAGTACCAACACAGTTTTAACATTGTCAACATTTGTATTGTTTGTCACAGTGTTGTGCTGCCGCGCTGGAGCATGCCACATACACACTCACCCTGACGAATTATAATGACACTTCACTTGGAATAGGTATTATCTTTAAAGCAGAGAGCAAATCAAAGAAGCTTTTGGTACCATTACTCAAATACACAACCATCAACAGTACACTCCACCACTAAACTACTGCTGTGTTTGTTAATTAGAAGATAAAATACTTCTGTTTGTTTAAACCAACACTTATAAAACAATTTAACAAGTTCATCACATTCACATTCTTATTATTGTATAAATGAGAAAAAATGAATTTGAAAAAATAATCTTGAATATATGAAGACTAGATGGTTTTCTGGTACTCAGCATTTCTGTTAAATAAATGTATAGAATAAATTTATATTTTTTTAATTGTATCAATGAATAAATTTGTTTTTTACCCATTTAATGTGGACAGCTGTTGACACTTGCACCAGTTCCTCGGTAACTGGTTCATTACAACCTTTTACGTTACATCTCATTCTCTGTATCTGTTTGGCGAGCTGTTTCAGCTGGGATTTTGTGACTAAGTACATATGTTCTGTAACATCATCCTCAGAAACACCATCAACCTTTCTGTGATTAGTTTTGCTCTTTGACTGTTCCATTTCTATGTCCTCACTTTCGTTAACTATAATACTGTGAACATGATCCTCGGGATCGACCTCATCAGCATCAACAGACAATGAATCGGCTTCACTGCAAACGAAAAATAAAATAAATATTGTCACAATTCTGTCACAATTTTATGTTTGATAGATAAATGGGTTACCAAGTTGCCAGTTTATTTCCTTCACTTCACAAAAACATTTGTCTCATGACGACAGTGTCTTCATGACCCAATAATAGATATGAGCGCAGAGTATAACACCCACCATATCGGACAAAAATAATTAAGAGTTTATGAATCACTCTTTGATATACATTGTATGTTTTGTTATTCAGGGGCTATTAATTAATGCCTTGGAATAAACCCATGATATCATATATGAGGAGCCATTACACTTCATTGCACAACTTATAACAATAGGTTGACAGACTGACTATCCAACATAACACCTTACATTGATTAGAAGTCATGAAACTTTACTTTTCTATGTTATACTAGTCAGAAGACATGTGTTTCCTTTAGATCTAAACAAAGGTACTTTACAGTGTAATTAACTTACCAATTACTGACTGAAGCATTATAATGCACATGCACCTAATTATTTACATATATAAATAACTAACAGCAATACTACAAAACTTATACACCTGTGTATACGTCTATAAATCTATCCTTGCATTTATATCAGTAAGCACTATTATCACAATATCCTGAACTTGGTACATTTTGGTGGAAATTACCCATCTGTAAAACAACTGACTGTGGAGCGCATGGGTCTGTGGTAAAGCATCTGACCTAGAAACGAGAGTACAAGCCCCACCACGAGTTGTATCCTGAATCGCGACTGTATCCGCATATACTTAGTACTGAGTTTGACTAGTCTTTAATGCAGTAATTTGTTTCACAATCGATGCAAAATAAGTAAGTTTAAATCAAAAGAATGTAACTTACACAAAAGATAAATTCCATTCAGGTGCATAGGAGATATCATCTGGATCTAAATTGGCACCACAATCATCTTCTTCAATTTCCACAATAACATCACGACGGTTAAACCTGCTATGTAAATGAATGAATAAATAATATTCATTTCAGTATCTTACGTTGTAAGCTTAACAAAATCAATAAACTACATAGAACTTCGATGACTCGAATATGACAGGGCTGGACAAAATAATTTGAGTGGTTGTTCGAGCCATGTATTGTTCAATATCGAACCATACATGCATATACACCTAAATAGGAATTTGACCCGGGCATAATAAGTGGTTTGAGCTATTTATGGTGTTCTAACCATCTGTGTATGAGCAATGAAGTTCTACTGTATGTAGCCGGGCCGATTAGCTCAGTGGGTTAAGCGCCTGACTATCAATCTAGGGGTCGTGAGTTCGAATCCCCCGCCCGGCAACAGTCTCCGTGATGATTGATATACGACATTGAGTCTCATTATCATTCGTCTCTCACCACTGATTCAAGTGGGGAAGTTATCAGTTACTTCTGGAGATGGGGTGTGCTCCAGTACTGGTTAATCCCATGAAACAGTGGTTAGGTTAACTGATCGTCTGTTAGCTCTTGATGGCATAAAAATGATGCAAAATATTCAATCAATCAATCAATCTACTGTATGTTTCAACTTTGGATAAATATGGAGCCCTTTGCCTATGGAGTACAAAGGCAACCATATTTTTTTAATAAAATAAAACAAAAAAAATTTAAATGTATGTAAAGAATTTGCCAATATTGATCATATAGTTTCAGCTAGTGTTTTAATAATTGGTGTTCAAGAAAGAAAACACAAGAAAATCTTGGCAAAAGTAAAGTTAACTACTTACTTAGATGTTCTCGACTTTGTCTTTATGCTGCATGCCTTAGGCTTGCTAGAAAAAGATCAAATATAAATTAGGTATTACATATCAAAACAAGAGGCACAATAGGGTCTGAATCGCTCTACTGGTAACAAATGAACATTTCAGAGAAGTTTCCCTAAGTGTGCTTATAAGCCCTGTTGGTGGCCCCAAATTTGACCCCAAGAATCCTAGTTCAACAAATCTTTTAGAGGACCTGCATGCAATTTAACATGTAAAATATCTAAGGTCTAGGTCTTAAACTTTCAGAAAGTTTTGCTTAAAATGTGATTGTAACCCCTGTGGCAGGGGCATTTGTTGTCAAATTAAGCTGTGTCAAAAACTTGTCCATGATCTTGTGGTTACATTACTGCTGTGGAAGTTTGGTTAAGATTCAATGAAAAATGAAGATGCTATAGCATCTACAACATGTCCCTATATACCTCAATGTAAAACAGTGATCCCTGCGTGTGCCCCAAATTTGACCCCAGATGATGGACAATTTACCATGACATCAGTGCTCCAAGAAAAAAAAAATTTGGGACTAGCCCAGGGCAAGTAGGTTGACAAAAATCTACTTGCCCTGGCTGAAAAATAACTTGCCCCTGATCAACAGTTCACATGCCCAGATTTTTATTACCAAAACACCTTGCGGTATAATATGAAATATGTAAACATAGACTTAAATGTATTAATTTTATGTAGGGTTAGCTCCCCTTAACATTATGCATGTCTCAATCACAAGTTTTATAGTTTGAATAAGACTGGGAGAAGTGAGAGAATTTAGGGAGAACTGACTATGTCTCTGTCAGTATGTCCAACTTATTATGTTGTATTTAATCTTTGTTCTTTATTGACTCATTTCTGTTCTGTCGATTCAATGGCAGTGTGGGAGCAGGAGTTTATTTAAAACATTATTTTAAATATCTTTCTCTTCTTTTCTTATAATTGCTGTCATAACATACAATTATGGAAATGTCAAGCCTGCAAAGCTATTCAATCTATCCAAGAGAACTTGGCAATATGATAAATAAATGCAGTCTACGATAGCTGTAGTGAATGTACATAGGTCACTTACATTAGCCTTGCTGTTAAGCTAGCTTTTACAGCGACACGGTTGAAGTGCACTGATTGTATTGGAAGTTAAGCAACAAAGTACGGGGTTAGTACTTGGATGGGTAACCGCGGTCACTGTAATGGCCACTATGATTAACTTTCGAACCTGCATCTGCACGAATCTCTCTTTCCTTGGGATGGGCGGGATATGGCCAGGAACTGCGGGAAGCCACAGGCTGTGCAGTTGGGGCTAAGCCCTTAAGGTTTAAGAGGGGAGGAGTGTAGTGAATGTACATAGGTCACTTACAACAGCCTCGCTGTTAAGCTAGCTTTTACAGCGACACGGTTGAAGTGCACTGACTGTACTGGCAGTTAAGCAATGAAGTACGGAGTAAGTACTTGGATGGGTGACCGCGGTCACTTTATAGCCTTCAAATGTCTAGAAAGTGCAACTAGTCAACTATATTTCAAATATTAAAAAAAAGCCACATAATTCATCTTAATTGTTGGTTTCAATATTATATTTAAATCATGCCAAAGAAAATTATGCGCTGAAACTACACAACCAAAAAGCAATGTTTATTACTATAATACCCCACCCACATTTTTCTTTGCCGTAAACACAATTTAAATATCAACTTTCACGTTTTCACAGAAGAAAATTTATATACATACAGTTCCAATTAATGTAAATCTACGAAATATTAATAAAATTACCTGAACCTAACGTTGACATTTTACATAAAGCGATCGATCGCAAATTATCTGCAAAAACATAATCAGATTTTAAAAATCGTTCCATTTTGGCAAAGGGAGATAATTTTATACTCTTCATAATGGAGAATCTGAGAGACACCCGCGAATTATGTCATGGTCTTTTTTTGTCTTTGCTCGGATACCTTGGTCGTAGATATACGACCAATCAGAGCGGTTATTAAAAATAGATTAATTTATATTCAAAGCTATCCACCAATCACATTAGAGGTATAAAAATAGATAAATGAATATGCATGAGAGGTTTTCCAAAGTCGCATTATCGGGCATGTGGTGTGATAAACACCGCAGGGGTCAATTGTTTATACTGATTAGTTACGGTCTATAAACAACAGTTTGACCTGTGTTGTATCGAATAGAGATATTACAGACCTGTGTATTGTGAAAACTAGCTTGTCCGATTTTTAAGACAAGCCCGACGGGCAAGTAACTTTGAAAAAGGCACATGCCCGGATCCAGATTTGACAAGCCCCGGGCATCGGGCTATCCTATTCTTGGAGCACTGGACATAAGTCTTTCGCCAGCAGAGCAAATATTGCCAACAGATTTCTTTTAAAATATCAATAAATATTAAATAGTCATGCTGATGGCACACAGGGAAGATTTGTTGGACCACTTAACCTCTTGAATTTAAGTCTTGAATTTTTATTATTAATTTATCATGTATATAATTTACTTACAGCTTCATTTCAGTTTCGTTTGTGGGTTCAACAGGCAGAACTTCAAATCCTGACAATGAAGCATCACTGTAAAAAAAACACAAATAGTATTAGAAATATAAGTTATAGATGGCTTTTGTTCATTACTTTTAGAAATGCCTGGAAAAAGTCAGAATCTGGAAAATTTACAAAATAATTTAGGATAGTCTTATAATATCAATCTGTCATACTCATGGTTCTCGGTGTATATTCTTGCAAAAGTACATATAAGAAATAAGCTCTTTCCTGGGAATTTTTTAGAGTGCCCCCACATCAGCATCTCTGCCATATTTAAATATGTTTCATCATTTACAGTGTCATTGGCAATTATAAAACTATCATTGTTTGGTACACTTGTAAACTACTTTTTTCTTACAATCTTTTTTATTTGAAAAAAATGCCTGACCAAAATCTTTGGGGTGATAAATAAGTGACACAGACATTGCCTCTCATCACTGATTTAGTGGAAAAGTAACATAATTTATAATATTTACCTTTCACTTATTAATTTGACACTTGATATATCCGACATATCAGTGCCAACAGTGGTGTGTTATGGTAACTTAAATCCTGGCGTTGAAGATGCCACCATGGTGAACTTCCTTGGATATGAAAGTACATCTCCAATTGTATTCTCAGTAGAGGCCGTGAGATATCTGAAACAACATTATAAATCACTATTTCATTCCATAGTAATTCACATACATCATGATAATTTTGTCATACTTTCCTTCCTGCAAAGGAGAATTTCAGATATTGACTACACTTACTATTTACACACCATGGTACTTAGTATTTACGCACCATGGTAATGATAGAGCTTTCACTTATTTAGGCCTAAAAAAAAAGAAGGTTTGTTTCCTGTTACATGCCCCAAAAAATATGGGTCGGTAGGTAGGGATTTTTTTTTTTTTTTTGTCGTTACCACACTCCTTTATTAAATGGAACATCAAAATGAATGAGTTTGTTAGTTTCTATTACATGATAATATATGTCATTTTGGGGGTAGTGGTGTGAAAGTAATATATCTTTTAAATAGTACTCAATTTCAGATATGAAACTGAAATCTGAAGTGGCTATAATAAACCGAGGAAGATGTTTGATATAGGCTATACTGTCTTCGCAAAAATTATACCTTGCACCGTTTCTGTGAGTCTATATCGTCTAGGCGTATGCAGTGATTATTTTATAATGAGATTACGAGCGTCTAAACGACACAGCGCGCCGGTGCGTAAGAATTACTTCGTTGTGAAAATCACCAAAAAGAGCGCGAAATCCGATGCCGATTTTTTGGACATAAAAACTTTTGAGTCGGCATTTAAATATAGGGTCGGTCGGGTAACCGGAAACAAACATCTTTTTTTTTTAGGCCTAAATGATTTATGTTTATAAGTCTTATAGCAGTTGTTAAAACTTTACATATATCTGTAGAGCATTTAACATCAGTCTATCAAGTGTTCCCCTGTTTGCCTACAGGTCCCCAGTTTGAATGCCAGATTATTTGCATATTTTTCTTTTTCTGTTTAATTTATGTTTTTTATAAATTATCACAGATTCAACTTGATAATCTATCAAATTTGACACCCAAAGCTGGAACTACACAGGAAATCGGTTGCAGTGCAGTGTGAATATAAAGCTAAAATGAATCACTATCAGCATACTTATGTATGTATATGGTGGCGTAACCTGTTTTCGATCAATTCCAAAAATTATGAATGTCATACGTGCGTAATCAACTTCCACCACAAAGGTCAATAGTTACAAACAGTATATACATGGTCAGTGAATGCAATGAAAAATATATAAAATAATGCTTCAGGTACAGGAAAGCAATTCAGATACAGACCCAAAAAAATGTAAACTCTTTTTTTAAATTGGTGTTATGTCATTTTATTTTTAAAAAATAAATATAGAAAATATAAACAACCTCATGCTGTTCTGTATGGAATAAATCCATTGAGAAATATGCACTGATCTGAAATGTAGTTTCATCTCTCTCAAGTATTTGCACTTCTATTCTTATAGCCTCTCATGTCATTTCAGTTTGACACATTACGAAATCCAGTCAGGTGATCGAAATCTGTTGACACCATTTTGTTATAAAGTATTTGTGTCACTGTGATCTACGTGAATGGTGATGACAATGGGCATGTATTTCTCTTTTTGGTAGATAATGATTATTTTATAGGCATTTATTCGTTTTATAAAAACAATGAGTGTCGGCATCCTTTTTGCATTGAAGTATCTAAAGGCGATTTATAGTGATCGAAAACAGGAAACACCATCGTAACGGTACAATAAATAAGTTGACCTAATTTCTTCTTCTTTGTTTCAGCGCGTGCTCTAAAACGTCATTCCTTTCAATGTGGAGTTCAAACTAATTAAAACATTATTTATATATGTGAAATTATTTCTGTTGAACTAAATATAAGAATAATAACGAACGCAAAATACTCATGCTAAATTACACCAGCGTGCCCTACCTGTCTATAAGTAATTTTGCTAAATCTTGGTCATTTAGACTTAGTCGAGTTATCAACTCCTTCCATCGAAGATGTTGGTCGCCGATGTTTACTTGTGTTTGCCTAAATCGCCTCTGGCGAGCAAGGGCACCTTTCTTTTTAGTAGAATCCGAACGTTTTTTTCTCCCCATCTTGCTGAGAAGATGTCAACAGGAAACAAATCTCACGCATGCGCAAACTTACACATTTCGAAAACGAGGCGATTCGGGATTCCGTCGATACAAAAATAAATTATAACTCATTTGTCACGTCTTATTTTTTGGGCATGATTTTTTATAAATAAGAAACGTTTAGGAACGTATATATATGTACATATATACCTCATTGGTGTCATGTTTGTGTCAGAAATGTGCTCATAACTAAAAAAAAAATTTTTTTTAAATTTTTCAAACGTGGATGTGTTGCTAATGGTAGAAAATAGTCGAAATATACACAGCCGCATCGATCATTACCAAAATCCTGTAATGAAGTTGTGCAAAAGCGAAAAGCATTGAAGCATATATCATGACCCTGGTTTGCAACCTTTGGCACTCCCGTCAGTTAATGCTAATTGATATACAATCGGTAATTTGTACGTCAAGTGTATGTGTTACTGCGCATAATGATGTTATCGTTGGAGGCTAAATGCATCGGATAAACGTCAAATTATACTATTTACATTTTAAATTATTCATATTAATTCTCTTTTTATCTACACTCTGAACATATTGATGTTATCGTTGAAAGTCACCGAGCTACTTTTTGTTTGAGGGGTGGGGGCTTATGGACTGGTTATTAGGTTTGTTGTACAGAAACGCGATTGTTAAAATATTGTGTAAGACAATCTTGTTAGCTCTGAGCGCGACTGCAAAAGCACCGCACCAAAAATATATTAGTTACGGCTACAAAATAGTTATTAATACAATAATATTCAAAATAATAACTAACATTATCAGTAAAACTGTGGAAAAATACCTCCCTCTCACCCTTATTGAAAATTCTGGATCCGCCTCTGACATATTTGAATTGACCTGCCTCGTTTTAACCACGCGCATTATTGAGGTGAACTCTAATATGACATGTGAAATTTTCTTACTAAAACAGTGTATAGAAGACTAGAGGGTCAGATTAGCAGAAAATACGGGTCTCATTATTTAGTGTCAAGAAGTGACAAGAAGCATCAAGAGCTTTATTATTAATAAAAGTTTCTGACAGGAAATAACCATGTGTATCTTATACCCATATAAACATACACCAGTTGATTTTTTTTTAAATTCCATTCTGACATTAATAAAGTCATAATTGAACTTTGTTTCTCCTTTGTGACACCGACAAGAAGATCCGCCATTTTGATGCTTCTTAACGCTAAATAGTGAGACCGGAAAATACTGAAACAATTTACATCTGTATATATAACATGTATTTTTTAGTATTAAATGAATAAAATTATGTGGTTGATTGAAATCAACATACTGTTTACAGCACCCAATGATGTCATTACAACTAATTGATGCATTCTGTTGAATGGCCATGTTATATATCTTGGCCAGTGCTGTAGGCCGTAACTAATTAAAAAGGTAACTAAACCTTATATTTAACAACTGACAGTATTATATGTACTGTCTACATGTATCAATGTCTGTTAAAAAAACAAGTGTTGCATAAAGACTGTAACATAGAGTAAATGAGTCTATGTCACATTGAACAATTTCTCCACCAGCCCAATTTAATGTGGCAGCAAACACGACCTCTTTTATGATAATATCATTTAAAAGGCTAAATAATTTATACTTACTGAAGATGTAGCGAATAACTTTTTCTTTGAATGAATGTGGAATAGCGAAGGCACGTTGTTTTGAGGCGTCATCCTCCCGTTTACGAAATGTTCTGAACACATTCGAGAATTCACGTTGAAATGAAAGTTCTTCATAACAGTTTTCGTACGCCTTATCCATGTTTTGCGCAATTTCACGTCAGTCGGGAATTTGTGGAGAATAATTGGTTGCCCATCCACAATTTTTCCACGAAAATTTGAACACACAGAACAGTAATGTCTTTTTTTCTCGGATGAGCTTGGAACGCCTGCCATTGTTAGAAGAAAATGCTCCCCGGAAGTAGCGATTTCAAGGTTTATATCTTCAGCGCTAAAGAGTAATGAAAGGGAGATAACTTTCTCCAGCACTTACCGAACTGGAGTTCACATTCCTTGAAGCGCTTACGAGTATACTATAAGGTAAACGTTGCCGTATCTTAATTGGTCTTATTTTTATTGATCTTTCTTTTAAAAGTCGAACACAATTATTAATTATTATGATAATTATTATAATAACAATTTCTTATAGATAATCTTACGTTTCAAAGCTAAACGCAATTAATGAATTTTATTTGTGAACATGCCATATTTAAAACCGAAAGTGGAAAACAGAGCTAACTGACAATATAGCTTTAAGACTAATTAAAATTTAACGAAATTAATGCAAATGTATGCGTTTACTACACAATTAATCAAGTTTAGAATATAAAATTAATTACAATTACTTTCGTTTTCGTAAGTAAATATCTTGATTGCTGTTGATTTTGCACCGCCCCCAAATGTCTGCCGGGGTAAAGATAATTTCTGCATTAACCACCTATCAGTTTACAACTTTCGGTAAATGATCATTCAGGTTTCCCCTAGAAATACACATTTCTCTCAGTTAGACTTGAACATTTGTTTCAACTATATGTACTTTTTGAAAAAAAAATGTATTTTCTCAACTGAAGGTATTCTAAACCTTGCAGTAACAGTTCTGGCAATTGAATTTGAACTTTGTTTTTAAACAGTACATTAAACAAGTACTTTTTCGAATATGTAGTGGCGCCTATATATTTTTCTGAATCATGTTCCCAAGAGCCGACTTGTGGCTTTTGTACTGCATTTGGTGCTTTAAATTTATATGTATAGACATATGTCAAATCACGTTTAAAATTACATAATATGTGTGTTTATTTTAAAGAAAAATCTGAATGATTTTATAATGTTATTACGTTTTCTATTTATTTGAAAATAACATTTTTACTCAGTTAAAATGCGTTCAGAATTACCGTTTGTATGATGACGTTTTTTTGTTAGAAATAGAGAGTCAATTTTTTAGATTATGTTAAATTGGAAGGTTCCGGGTTTGGATTATTATTATTATCTAATGCCCTGTTGTACGTTTACACCTTATCATTTCTCCACAAGATGATTGTATTTACACATAATATGCACAGTTACGCTGTTTTTGAACATTTATTAACTTAAGATATTCAGGAAATTGTTATAGCATTGAAGAATCAATACAAATTTAACAACGATGATACTTTGGTAGGAAATACAGTGTAGATTTTGTCAACCTGTTTGAAATCTAACACAACTTGAAGGATAAGTTTGAAATTTGTTCAAATTAGGTGATTATGTCCATATCAGTTTCGTACTAAGCATACTTTTAATACAGTAACTACAGGTTTGGAGCGAATCAGGCGAAAAGACAGCATCTCGCCCGCCGCCAATCTCCGCCTTCGGCTAATACTTGGGTTTTAATGGACACCTCAGGTGTCTTCTACACCCTCTGGCGTGTCCAGTGACACCCAGTTTTTGAGTGTGGCTCATCTAGAAGCCTGTAAACGAGTGTCCTGAACATGGGGACACACACCAGGCTGCAAGCTGAAGGCTGTTTGGAGCGAATCAGGCGACACGAACGGCCTAGACTCCAGCCGCCAATGTCCGCCCCCGGCTAATACTTGGGTTTCAATGTACACCTCAGGTGTCTTTAACACCCTCTGGCCTGCCCAGTGACACCCAGTTTTAGAGTGTGGCTCATCTAGAAGTCGTTCAACGAGTGTCCTGAACATGGGGACACACACCAGGCTGCAAGCTGTAGGCTGTTTGGAGCGAATCAGGCGACACGAACGGCCTCGCCTCCCGCCGCCAATGCCCGCCCCCAGTTGATACTAGGGTTTCAATGGACACTTCTGTTATCTCTACACCCTCTGGCCTGCCCAGTGACACCCAGGTTTTGAGTTTGGCTCATCTAGAAGCCGGTCAACGAGTGTCGTGAACATGGGGACACACAACAGGCAGCAAGCTGTAGGCTGTTTGGAGCGAATCAGGCGAAAAGACGGCATCTCGCCCGCCGCCAATCGCCGCCCTAGGCTAATACTTGGGTTTCGATGGACACCTCAGGTATCTTTTACACCCTCTGGCCTGCCCAGTGACAACCAGTTTTTTAGTGTGGCTCATCTATAAGCCTGTCAACGAGTGTCCTGAACATGGGGACACACACCAGGCTGCAAGCTGTAGGCGGTTTGGAGCTAATCAGGCGATACGAACGGCCTCGCCTCCCGCCGCCAATGTTCGCCTTCGGCTAATACTTGGGTTTGAATGGACACCTCAGGTGTCTTCTACACCCTCTGGCCTGCCCAGTGACACCCTGTTTTTGAGTGTGGCTCATCTAGAAGTCGTTCAACGAGTGTCCTGAACATGGGGACACACACCAGGCTGCAAGCTGTAGGCTGTTTGGTGCGAATCAGGCGAAAAGAGGGCATCTCGCCCGCCGCCAATCTCCGCCCTCGGCTAATACTTGGCTTTCAATGGACACCTCAGGTGTCTTTTACACCCTCTGGCCTTCCCAGTGACACCCAGTTTATTAGTGTGGCTTATCGAGAAGCCTGTAAACGAGTGTCCTGAACATGGGGACACACACCAGGCTGCAAGCTGTAGGCTGTTGGGAGCGAATCAGGCGAAAAGACGGCATCTCGCCCGCCGCCAATCTCCGCCTTAGGCTTATACTTGGGTTTCAATGGACACCTCAGGTGTCTTCTACACCCTCAGACCTGCCCAGTGACACCAAATTTTTGAGTGTGGCTCATCTAAAAGCCTGTCAACGATTGTCCTGAACATGGGGACACACACCAGGCTGCAAGCTGTAGGCTTTTTGGAGCGAATCAGGAGACACGAATGGCCTCGCCTCCCGCCGCCAATGTCCGCCCCCGGCTAATACCTGGCTTTCAATGGACACCTAAGGAGTCTTCTACACCCTATGGCTTCCCCAGTGACACACAGTTTTTGAATGTGGGTCATCTAGAAGCCGGTCAACGAGTGTCGTGAACATGGGGACACACACCAGGCTGCAAGCTGTAGGCTGTTTGGAGCGAATCAGGCGAAAAGACGGCATCTCGCATCCCGCCGCCAATCTCAGCCCTCGGCTAATACTTGGGTTTCGATGGACACCTCAGGTGTCTTTTACACCCTCTGGCCTGCCCAGTGACACCCAGATATTGAGTGTGGCTAATCTAGAAGCAGGTCAACGAGAGTCGTGAACATGGGAACACAAACCAGGCTACAAGCTGTAGGCTGTTTGGAGCGAATAAGACGTAAAGACGGCATCTCGCCCGCCGCCAATCTCCGCCCTCGGCTAATACTTGGGTTTCAATGGACACCTGAGGTGTCTTCTACACCCTCTGGCCTTCCCAGTGACACCCAGTGTTTGAGTGGGGCTCATCGAGAAACCGGTCAACGAGTGTCGTGAACATCGGGACACATACCAGGCTGCAAGCTGTAGGCTGTTTGGAGCAAATCAGGCGAAAAGACGGCATCTCGCCTGCCGCCAATCTCAGCCCTCGGCTAATACTTGGATTTCAATGGACACCTCAGGTGTCTTCTACACCTTCTGGCCTTCCCAGTGACACCCATTTTTTTAGTGTGGCTCATCAAGAAGCCTGTCAACGAGTGTCCTGAACATGGGGACACACACCAGGCTGCAAGCTGTAGCCTGTTTGGAGCGAATCAGGCGAAAAGACGGCATCTCGCATCCCGCCGCCAATCTCCGCCATCGGCTAATACTTGGGTTTCAATGGATACCTCAGGTGTCTTCTACACCCTCAAGCCTGCCCAGTGACTCCCAATTTGTGAGTGTGGCTCATCTATAAGCCTGTCAATGAGTGTCCTGAACCTGGGGACACACACCAGGCTGCAAGCTGTAGGCTGTTTGGAGCGAATCAGGAGAGACGAACGGCCTCGCCTCCCGCCGCCAATGTCCGCCCCCGGCTAATACTTGGCTTTCAATGGACACCTCAGGTGTCTTCTACACCCTCTGGCTTGCCCAGTGACACACAGTGTTTGAGTGTGGCTCATCTAGAAGCCGGTCAACGAGTGTCGTGAACATGGGGACACACAGCAGGCTGCAAGCTGTAGGCTGTTTGGAGCGAATTAGGCGAAAAGACGGAATCTCGACTCCCGCCGCCAATCTCATCCCTCGGCTAATACTTGGGTTTTGATGGACATCTCAGGTGTCTTTTACACTCTCTGGCCTGCCCAGTGACACCCAGTTATTGAGTGTGGCTCATCTAAAAGCCGGTCAACGAGAGTCGTGAACATGGGGATACACACCAGGCTACAAGCTGTAGGCTGTTTGGAGCGAATCAGGCGAAAAGACGGCATCTCGCCCGCCGCCAATCTCCGCCCTCGGCTAATACTTGGCTTTCAATGAACACCTCAGGTTTCTTCTACACCCTCTGGCCTGCCCAGTGACACCCAGATTTTTAGTGTTGCTCATCTAGAAGCATGTCAACAAGTGTCATGAACATGGGGACACACACCAGGCTGCAAGCTGTAGGTTGTTTGTAGCGAATCAGGCGACACGAATGGTCTCACCTCCCGCCGCCAATGTCCGCCCCCGGCTAATACTTGGGTTTCAATGGACACCTCAGGTGTCTTCTACACCCTCTGGCCTGCCCATTGACACGCAGTTTTTTAGTGTGGCTAATCTAGAAGTCGTTCCACGAGTGTCCTGAACATGGGGACACACACCAGGCTGCAAGATGGAGGCTGTTTGGAGCAAATCAGGCGAAAAGACGGCATCTCGCCCGCCGCCAATCTCCGCCCTCGGCTAATACTTGCATTTCAATGGACACCTCAGGTGTCTTCTACTCCCTCTGGCCTGCCCAGTGACACCCTGTTTTTGAGTGTGGCTCATCGAGAAGCCGGTCAACGAGTGTCGTGAAAATAGGGACACACACCAGGCTGCAAGTTGTAGGCTGTTTGGAGCGAATCAGGCGAAAAGACGGCATCTCACCCGCCGCCAATATCCGCCCTAGGCTAATACTTGGCTTTCAATGGACACCTCAGGTGTCTTCTACACCGTCTGGCCTTCCCAGTGAAACCCAGTTTTTTAGAGTAACTCATCCAGAAGCCTGTCAACGAGTGTCCTGAACATGGGGACACACACCAGGCTGCAAGCTGTAGTCTGTTGGAGCGAATCAGGCGAAACGATCGGCCTCGCCTCTCGCCACCAATGTCCGCCCTCGGCTAATACTTGGCTTTCATAGGACACCACAGGTGTCTTCTACACCCTCTGGCCTGCCCAATGACAACCAGGTTTTGAGTGTGGCTTATCTACAAGTCGTTCAACGAGTGTCCTGAACATGGGGACACACACCAGGCTGCAAGCTGTAGGCTGTTTAGAGTGAATCAGGCGAAAAGTAGGCATCTCGCCCGCCGCCAATCTCCGCCCTCGGCTAATATTTCGATTTCAATGGACACCTCAGGTCTCTTTTACACACTCTGGCCTGCCCAGTGACTTCCAGTTTTTGAGTGTGTCTCATCAGGAAGCCTCTCAACGAGAGTCGAGAACATGGGGACACACACCAGGCTGCAATCTGTAGGCTGCTTGGATTGAATCAGGCGAAAAGACGGCATCTCGCCCGCCGCCAATCTCTACCCTTGGCTAATACTTGGTTTTCAATGGACACCTCAGGTTTCTTCTACACCCTCAGGCCTGCCCAGTGACACCCAATTTTTGAGTGTGGCTCATCCAGAAGCCTGTCAACGAGTGTCCTGAACATGGAGACACACACCAGGCTGCAAGATGTAGTCTGTTGGAGCGAATCAGGCGACACGATCGGCCTCGCCTCCCACCGCCAATGTCCGCCCTCGGCTAATACTTGGCTTTCAAAGGACACCATAGGTGTCTTCTACACCCTCTGGCCTGCCCAGTGACTCCCAGGTTTTGAGTGTGGCTCATCTACAAGTCGTTCAACGAGTGTCCTGAACATGGGGACACACACCAGGCTGCAAGCTGTAGGCTGTTTAGAGTGAATCAGGCGATATGACGGCATCTCGTCCGACGCCAATCTCCGCCCTCGGCTAATATTTGGGTTTCAATGGACACATCAGGTCTCTTCTACACACTCTGGCCTGCCCAGTGACTTCCAGTTTTTGAGTGTGGCTCATCTAGAAGCCTCTCAACGAGTGTCGTGAACATGGGGACACACACCAGGCTGCAATCTGTAGGCTGCTTGGAGCGAATCAGGCGATAAGACGGCATCTCACCCGCCGCCAATCTCTACCCTCGGCTAATACTTGGATTTCAATGGATACCTCAGGTATCTTTTACACCCTCTGGCCTGCCCAGTGACACCCAGTTTTTGAGTGTGGCTCATCCAGAAGCCTGTCAACGAGTGTCGTGAACATGGGGACACACACCAGGCTGCAAGCTGTAGGCTGTTTGGAGCGAATCAGGCGAAAAGACGGCATCTCACCCGCCGCCAATCTCTGCCCTCGGCTAGTACTTGTGTGGCTGATCTAGAAGCCTGTCAACGAGTGTCCTGAACATGGGGACACACACCAGGCTGCAAGCTGTAGGCTGTTGGGAGCGAATCAGGCGAAAAGACGGCATCTCGCCCGCCGCCAATCTCCGCCTTAGGCTTATACTTGGGTTTCAATGGACACCTCAGGTGTCTTCTACACCCTCAGACCTGCCCAGTGACACCAAATTTTTGAGTGTGGCTCATCTAAAATCCAGTCAACAAGTGTCGTGAACATGGGGACACACACCAGGCTGCAAGCTGTAGGCTGTTTGGAGCGAATCAGGCTAAAAGACGGCATCTCGCCCGCCGCCAATCTCCGCCTTTGGCTAATACTTGGGTTTCAATGGACACCTCAGGTGTCTTCTACACCCATTGGCCTGCCCAGTGACACCCAGTTTTTGAGTGTGGCTCATCTAGAAGCCGGTCAACGAGTGTCCTGAACATGGGGACACACACCAGGCTACAAGCTGAAGGCTGTTTGGAGCGAATCAGGCGAAAAGAGGGCATCTCGCCCGCCGCCAATCTCCGCCCTCGGCTTATACGTTGGTTTCAATGGACACCTCAGGTGTCTTCTAAACCCTCGGGCCTGCCCAGTGACACCCAGTGTTTGAGTGTGTCTTATCGAGAAGCCGGCCAACGAGTGTCGTGAACATGGGGACACACACCAGGCTGCAAGCTGTTGGCTGTTTGGAGCGAATCAGGCGACACGAACGGCCTCGCCTCCCGCCGCCACTGTCCGCCCCCGTCTAATACTTGGGTTTCAATGGACACCTCAGGTGTCTTCTACACCCTCTGGCCTGCCCAGTGACACTCAGTTTTTTAGTGTGGCTCATCTAGAAGTTGTTCAACGAGTGTCCTGAACATGGGGACACACACCAGGCTGCAAGCTGTAGGCTGTCTGGAGCGAATCAGGCGAAAAGACGGCATCTCGCCTCCCGCCAATCTCCGCCCTCGGCTAATACTTGGGTTTCAATGGACACCTCAGGTGTCTTCTACACCACTGACCTGCCCAGTGACACACAGTTTTTGAGTGTGGCTCATCTAGAAGCCGGTCAACCTGTGTCGTGAACATGGGGACACACACCAGGCTGCAAGCTGTAGGCTAATTGGAGCGATTCAGGCGAAAAGATGGCATCTCGCCCGCCGCGAATCTCCGCCCTCGGCTAATACTTGGGTTTCAATGGACACTTCAGGTGTCTTTTACACCCTCCTGCCTGCCCAGTGACACCCAGTTTTTGAGTGTGGCTCATCTATAAGCCGGTCAACGAGTGTCGTGAACATGAGGACACACACCAGGCTGCAAGCTGTAGGCTGTTGGGAGCGAATCAGGCAAAAAGACGGCATCTCGCAAGCCGCCAATCTCCGCCGTCGGCTAATACTTGGATTTCAATGGACACCTGAGGTGTCTTTTACATCCATTGGCCTGCCCAGTGACACCCAGATTTTGAGTGTGGCTCATCTAGAAGCCGGTCAACAATTGTCGTGAACATGGGGACACACACCAGGTTGCAAACTGTAGGCTGTTTGGAGCGAAACAGGCGAAAAGATGGCATCTCGCCCGCCGCCAATCTCCGCCCTCGGCTAATACTTGGGTTTCAATGGACACCTCAGGTGTCTTCTACACCCTCTGGCCTGCCCAGTGACACCCAGTTTTTGAGTGTGGCTCATCTAGAAGCCTGTCAACGAGTGTCCTGAACATTGGGACACCAGTAGGCTGCAAGCTGTAGGCTGTTTGGAACGATTCAGGCGACACGAAGGGCCTCGCCTCCCGCCGCCAATGCCCGCCCCCGGCTTATACTAGTGTTTCAATGGACACTTCTGGTATCTCTACACCCTCTGGCCTGCCCAGTGACACCCAAATGTTGAGTGTGGCTCATCTAGAAGCCTGTCAACGAGTGTCGTGAACATGGGGACACACACCAAGGCTGCAAGCTGTAGGCTGTTTGGAGCGAATCAGGCGAAGGAAAGCATCTCGCCCGCCGCGAATATCCGCCGTCGGCTAATACTTGGATTTCAATGGACACCTCAGGTGTCTTCTACACCCTCTGGCCTGCCCAGTGACACCCAGGTTTTGAGTGTGGCTGATCTAGAAGTCGGTCAACGAGTGTCGTGAACATGGGGACACACACCAGGGTGCAAGCTGTAGGCTGTTTGGAGCGAATCAGGCGAAAAGTCGGCATCTCGCCCGCCGCTAATCTCAGCTCTCAGCTAATACTTGGTTTTCAATGGACACCTCAGGTGTCTTCTACACCCTCTGGCCTGCCCAGTGACACCCAGATTTTGAGTGTGGCTCATCTAGACGCCTGTCAACGAGTGTCCTGAACATGGGGACACACATCCGTCTGCAAGCTGTAGGCTGTTTGGAGCGAATCAAGCGACACGAAGGGCCTCGCCTCCCGCCGCCAATGTCCGCCCCCGGCTAATACTTGGATTTCAATGGACACTTCAGGTGTCTTCTACACCCTATAGCCTGCTCAGTGACTCCCAGATTTGAGTGTGGCTCATCTAGAAGTCGTTCAACGAGTGTCCTGAACATGGAGACACACACCAGACTGCAAGCTGGAGGCTGTTTGGAGCGAATCAGGCGAAAAGACGGCTTCTCGCCCGCCGCCAGTCTACGCCTTCGGCTAATACTTGGTTTTCAATGGACACCTTAGGTGTCTTCTACACCCTCTTGCCTGCCCAGGGACACCCAGTTTTTTAGTGTGGCTCATTTAAAAGCCTGTCAACGAGTGTCGTGAACATGGGGACACACACCAGGCTGCAAGCTGTAGGCTGTCTGGAGCGAATCAAGCGAAAAGACGGCATCTCGCCCGCCGCCAGTCTCCGCCCTCAGCTAATATTTGGATTTCAATGGATACCTCAGTTGTCTTCTACACTCTCTGGCCTGCCCAGTGACACCCAGTTTTTGAGTGTGGCTCATCTAGAATCCGGTCAACGAGTCTTGAATATGGGGACACACACCAGGTTGCAAGCTGTAGGCTGTTTGGAGCGACTCAGGCGACACGAGCGGCCTCGCATCCCGCCGCCAATGTCCGCCCCCTGCTAATACTTGGATTTCAATGGACATCTCAGGTGTCTTCTACACCCTCTGGCCTGCCCAGTGACACCCAGTTTTTGAGTGTGGCTCATCTAGAAGTCGTTCAACGAGTGTCCTGAACATGGGGACAAACACCAGTCTGCAAGCTGTAGGCTGTTTGGAGCGAATCAGGCGAAAAGACGGTATCTCGCCCGCCGCCAATTTCCGCCGTAGGCTAATACTTGGATTTCAATGGACACCTCAGGTGTCTTCTACACCCTCTGGTCTACCCAGTGACTCCCAGTTTTTGAGTGTGGCTTATCTAGAAGCCGGTCAACGAGTGTCGTGAACATGGGGACACACACCAGGCTGCAAGCTGTAGGCTGTTTGGAGCGAATCAGGCGAAAAGACGGCATCTCACCCGCCGCCAATCTCTGCCCTCGGCTAGTACTTGTGTGGCTGATCTAGAAGCCTGTCAACGAGTGTCCTGAACATGGGGACACACACCAGGCTGCAAGCTGTAGGCTGTTTGGAGCGAATCAGGTGACACGAACGGCCTCGCCTCCCGCCGCCAATGTCCGCCTCCGGCTAATACTTGGATTTCAATGGACACCTCAGGTGTCTTCTACACCCCCTGGCCTGCCCAGTGACACCCAGTTTTTGAGAGTGGCTCATCTACAAGTCGTTCAACGAGTTTCCTGAACATGGGGACACACACCAGGCTACAAGCTGTAAGCTGTTTGGAGCGAATCAGGCGAAAAGACTGCATCTCACCCGCCGCCAATCTCCGTCCTAGGATAATACTTGGGTTTCAATGGACACCTCAGGTGTCTTCTACACCCTCTGGCCTGCCCAGTGACATCTCGTTTTTGAGTGTGGCTCATCTAGAAGCCGGTCAACGAGTGTCCTGAACATGGGGACTCACACCAGGCAGTAAGCTGTAGGCTGTTTGGAGCGAATCAGGCGAAAAGACTGCATCTCACCACCCGCCAATCTCCGCCCTCAGCTAATACTTGGGTTTCAATGGACACCTCAGGTATCTTTTACACCCTCTGGCCTGCCCAGTGACACCCAGTTTTTGAGTGTGGCTCATCTAGAAGCCGGTCAACGTGTGTCCTGAACATGGGGACACACACCAGGCTGCAAGCTGTAGGCTGTTTGGAGCGAATCAGGCAACACGAACGACCTCGCCTCCCGCCGCAATTGTCCGCCCCCGACTAATACTTGGGTTTCAATGGACACCTCAGGTGTCTTCTACACCCTCTGGCCTGCCCAGTGACACCCAGATTTTGAGTGTGACTCATCTAGAAGTCGTTCAACGAGTGTCGTGAACATGGGGACACACACCAGACTGCAAGCTGGAGGCTGTTTGGAGCGAATCAGGCGAAAAGACGGCATCTCGCCCGCCGCCAATCTCCGCCCTCGGCTAATACTTGGATTTCAATGGACACCTCAGGTGTCTTCTACATCCTCTGGCCTGCCCAGTGACACCCAATTTTTGAGTGTGGCTCATCTAGAAGCCGGTCAACGTGTGTCGTGAACATGGGGACACACACCAGGCTGCAAGCTGTAGGCTGTTTGGAGCGAATCAGGCGAAAAGACGGCATCTCGCCCGCCGCCAATCTCCGCCCTCGGCTATACTTGTGTGGCTCATCTAGAAGCCTGTCAATTATTCTACTGCCTCCAAATTTCGAGAAGATGTGAAAGCACTTTTTAAAAGACAATAGCTTGTTATTGTAGTATCGTTTTAAAGGATTATTACTGAGTTGTCTGTATCCAACTCACCTGTATAGATATGATGGCAGTCGGGTTAAAGTGTGATTAAAGCCCGTGTAGCTCCGGCTAAGAATAGAATTACTGTCGATACGAGGGGTAGGAATCCTCTGAATGGGTGTCATGTTTATTTTATCATTTTATATCATATTCAGTTTTATAGTTTACAACTATTTAATATGTTCTTTTACTGATATTTGTAATGTAATTAATGGTTAATTAAGTATTGTGTATTGAGTATTATGGGCGAGGCGGTAGTGTAATGGATCGAGTGTCGACCGGTCATGCCAGGGGCGGCGGGTTCAACCCCCCATCCCCCCGGTCGGCCCGATGTTTCTCATAAAACAACATTCAGTACTGGTTTTACTCAGACAGCGGACTCGACAGTAGTTCATATCCGCTCTGAGCTTTCTTTTTTTTTTTATAAAAGTTTTATTCAATATTTACATCATAATTTACATTTTAAAACATCACATATTCATAAAACATTACATATCACATTTAATCCACTCATTCAATATACATATAAACATGTCATGAATAATTCCAAGTATGTTAGAATCCTTTAATTTATCGAAAAAATCAGATATATTCTTATTTAAATAATGCAAATACTTCAACCCTTGTGCTTCTGCAATTACTTACGAAATATGCTTTATAAACACAGAATCCTGCAAGGCCTAAAATAGTATTTATATAATTATATTCTGGGTAGCTAATTTTGTATCCAATTACTATGTTTTACTGCTGATACGGCACATTTTTTTTAAATATCTATTATATTAGACCAAAGACCTTCTACTTCTTGGCAATCAATGAAAAGATGTGTGTATGTTTCTTTTTCACCACATACATTACACAAAGGAATTTGACTTATTTTCCACATAATTATGTTGCATTTCCTTGGAAGGAACTATTCTAAAAATTAGTTTATATTTAAACTGTTTAATCCTATTGTCATGTAAAGTGTGAATGAAGCTATATATATTTTTCCAATTAAATATTGCGTTTAGGTGCATATTCCAATAATCAGCAAATGGTTTTGTAAATCTAAGGTTAATTAAATAGTTGTCAATTTGTTTATTAGTTGATGTTTTCAAGTCAATTACTTTTCCATCTTGAATATTAATATCAATATTGTGTTCGGTTTTTACAAGTGATTGTATTGCTTCTTCCGATTTTAATATAATCTTCCATCGTTTTGGTATTACTTATTTAACTGTGCTTAATTGAGATATCCAATATGATCTATCAATTAATTTGTATAGAATTACCTCTTAATTTATCTCCCCATTTTTATTAATTATATCGTTTATAAATATAAGTTTAGATTTTATCTAATTGTTGAATATTAAACATTTACCGTTTATTTTTAGTTCTTTGTTTCCCCAAATTATTTGTTTTCTGATAGATTGAAAGTCTTTATACGGTTTATTATTTGTTTTGTTTTTTCACTTGAATCCAACAGTTTATAAGATCTATATAAAATGTAGGTATTGGTTGGTGACCAGGAATGCTTTTAAAACTGTCTAAATTCATTTAAAAAATTAATTAATTTTCTCCAAATATATCTAAAAAATGTCTTGGCAAGATTTTCCAATTCGCTTCATCACCATTCACCGAAACTCTAATCCATTTCATTTTGAATAATTTGAAAAAGGAAGCTGGATCACAGATTTCTATTCCACCTTTCAACTTATCACCAATCAACATTGTATTTTTATGTTTTCACGCTTACCACTCCAAAGAAAATTAAAAATCGTCGTAATTAATCTATTTAAAACAGTTTGAGATACAACTAATGACTGAACACCTTCATCAAATGTTGGTAATTAAAGTGTTTTGATTATTTGATTTTTTCCAAAAAAAGTAAGATTTCTTGTTTGCCAGTT
The DNA here is from genome assembly GCA_029582155.1 of Panopea generosa. Lineage (NCBI taxonomy): Eukaryota > Metazoa > Mollusca > Bivalvia > Adapedonta > Hiatellidae > Panopea > Panopea generosa. Next base: position 63,850,403 of record CM055902.1, read on the forward strand.
TTTATTGTTAAGTGACATTTTTCTAGTTTTCATTCCCAATTAAGAATATTACATTCGTGTTCATTGTGTCCAATATGAATACCAAGTGCTTTAATTGTTTTTTGTGGCCAGTTGATATTTCCGATTATTTCTTTACATGTTTTAAGCCTACCTATCCAAAGACCATTAGTTGAATTACGATTTAGTTTAAATCCCGAATGTTTTCTATTATATAAAGTGATATCACAATTTCCTCTTTTGAATTTAAAAATATTGTAGTGTCGTCAGCAAGTTGAGTATTTTTTATTGATTTGATGCCCTTATGCGTTTTCACTTTCATACCGCGTAATCGTATGTACTGTCTTATTTTTAATGCCATGATTTCAGCTACAAGTATAGATAATAAACAAGATATAGGACACCCTTGTCGTATTCTTCTTTCAAGCTTAAAAAAGTCAGATTTCCATCCGTTGTTATTAATGCATGTCTGACTGTTTTTATATAACGCTTTTATCCAATTTATGAAAGAATTATTGAAACCAAATTTATTTAAAATTAAGAATAAAACGTCCCATTCGACTGAATCAAAAGCTTTGAGCTTTCAACGAATCCGATTAAAATAAATCAGTATAAAGTATTGAGTACTGTACCCATGTATCGATCGTTTTTGTGGGTTATTATGCGAATGTATTTACGCATCATCCTTATGCTTGATTGCCCCAATTATTCTTAGTTTTGCAGTGAATTATTACCCTTGTCTCAAATGGTGAATGTTTGTACCAATATTTGTTTTGGAGAATATTGAATCAATAGCCCTTATGTGTGGTGAATATTTTACCCAAATACCCTATGTGTGTAGTGAATATTTGAACTCATTCTCCTTATTTGTGTGGTGAATATTTGAACCCATAGCCCTTATGTGTGTGGTGAATATTTGATCCCATATCCCTTTAGTGTGGGGTGAATATTAGAACCCATAGTTCTTATGTGTGTGATGAATATTTGAACCCATATCCCTTAAGTGTGTGGTGAATATTTGAACCAATAGCCCTGTGTGTGGTGAATATTTGAGTCCTTATGTCTGTGGTGAATATTTGAACCAATAGCCCTTATGTGTGTGGTGAATATTTGAGTCAGTATGTGTGTGGTGAATCTTTGAGCCCTAATGTGTGTAGTTAATATTTGAACCCATATCCCTTATGCGTGTGGTGAATCTTTGAGTCTTTATGTGTGTGGTTAATATTTGAACCCGTAGCCTTTATGTTTGTGATGAATATTTAATCCATAGCCCTTATGTGATTGGTGAATATTTTAGCTCTTCTGTGTGTGATGAATATTTGAACCCGTAGTCCTTATGTGTGTGGTGAATATCTGAACCCATATCCCTTAACTGTGTGATGCATATTTGAACCCATATTCCTATGTGTGTGGTGAATATTTGAACCCATATCCCTTATGTGTGTGGTGAATTTTTGAAATCATATCCCTTATGTGTGTGGTAAATATTTGAACCAGGAGCCCTTATATGTGGGATGAATGTTTGAAACCAAAGCCCGTATGAATGTGGTGAATATTTGAACCCATATGCCTTGAGATTTGGATGAATATTTGAACCCATATCCCTTATATGTGTGATGAATATTTGAACCCATATCCCGTATGTGTGTAGTGAATATTGGAACCTATATCCCTTAAGTGTTGAATTCATATTTGAACCCGTAGCACTTATATTTGTAGTTAATATTTCAACACACAGCCCTTATGTATGTAATGAATATTTCAACATATAGCCCATTTTGTGTGTGGTGAATATTTGAATCCATACCCCTTATGTGTGTAGTGAATAATTTTAACACATATCCCTTATGTGTGTGATGAATATTTGAACCAATATCCCTTATGTGTGTAGTGAATATTTGAACCTGTAGTCCTAATGTGTGTGGTGAATATTTGAACCCATAGTCCTTATGTGTGTGGTGAAAATTTGAACCCGTAGCCGATTTGTTTGTGATGAATAAATGAACCAATATCCCTTATGTGTGTTGTGAATATTTGAACCCATAGCCCTTATGTTAGTTGTGAAAATTTGAACCCGTAGCCGTTACGTTTGTGATGAATATCTGAATCCATAGCCCTTATGTGTGTGGTGAATAATTTAACACGTAGCCCTTATGTGTGTGATGAATATTTGAACCAATATCCCTTATGTGTGTAGTGAATATTTGAACCTGTAGTCCTAATGTGTGTGGTGAATATTTGAACCCATAGTCCTTATGTGTGTGGTGAAAATTTGAACCCGTAGCCGATTTGTTTGTGATGAATAAATGAACCAATATCCCTTATGTGTGTTGTGAATATTTGAACCCATAGCCCTTATGTTAGTTGTGAAAATTTGAACCCGTAGCCGTTACGTTTGTGATGAATATCTGAATCCATAGCCCTTATGTGTGTGGTGAATAATTTAACACGTAGCCCTTAGGTGTGCGGTTAATATTTGAACCCAAAGCCCTTATGAATGTGGTGAATATTTGAACCCATATGCCTTAAAATTTGGATGAATATTTGAACCCAAATCCCTTATATGTGTGATGAATATTTGAACCCATATCCCTTATGTGTGTAGTGAATATTGGAACCCATATCCCTTAAGTGTTGCATTCATATTTGAACCCGTAGCACTTATATTTGTAGTGAATATTTCAACACACAGCCCTTATGTATGTAATGAATATTTCAACATATAGCCCATTTTGTGTGTGGTGAATATTTGAATCCATACCACTTATGTGTGTAGTGAATAATTTTAACACATATCTCTTATGTGTGTGATGAATATTTGAACCAATATCCCTTATTTATGTAGTGAATATTTGAACCTGTAACCCTTATGTGTGTGGTGAATATTTGAACCCATAGTCCTTATGTGTGTGGTGAAAATTTGAACCCGTAGCCGATTTATTTGTGATGAATAAATGAACCAATATCCCTTATGTGTGTTGTGAATATTTGAACTCATAGCCCTTATGTTAGTGGTGAAAATTTGAACCCGTAGCCGTTACGTTTGTGATGAATATCTGAATCCATAGCCCTTATGTGTGTGGTGAATAATTTAACACGTAGCCCTTAGGTGTGCGGTTAATATTTGAACCCAAAGCCCTTATGAATGTGGTGAATATTTGAACCCATATGCCTTAAAATTTGGATGAATATTTGAACCCAAATCCCTTATATGTGTGATGAATATTTGAACCCATATCCCTTATGTGTGTAGTGAATATTGGAACCCATATCCCTTAAGTGTTGCATTCATATTTGAACCCGTAGCACTTATATTTGTAGTGAATATTTCAACACACAGCCCTTATGTATGTAATGAATATTTCAACATATAGCCCATTTTGTGTGTGGTGAATATTTGAATCCATACCACTTATGTGTGTAGTGAATAATTTTAACACATATCTCTTATGTGTGTGATGAATATTTGAACCAATATCCCTTATTTATGTAGTGAATATTTGAACCTGTAACCCTTATGTGTGTGGTGAATATTTGAACCCATAGTCCTTATGTGTGTGGTGAAAATTTGAACCCGTAGCCGATTTATTTGTGATGAATAAATGAACCAATATCCCTTATGTGTGTTGTGAATATTTGAACTCATAGCCCTTATGTTAGTGGTGAAAATTTGAACCCGTAGCCGTTACGTTTGTGATGAATATCTGAATCCATAGCCCTTATGTGTGTGGTGAATAATTTAACACGTAGCCCTTAGGTGTGCGGTTAATATTTGAACCCATATCCAGTAAGTGTGTGGTGAATATTTGAACCAATATCCCTTATGTGTGTGGTGAATATTTGAACCCTGATGTTTGTGGTGAATATTAGAACCCATAGCCCTTATGTGTGTTGTGAATATTTGAACAAATTGCCCTTATGTGTGTGGTGAAAATTTGAACCCGTAGCCGTTATGTTTGTGATGAATATCTGAACCCATAGCCCTTATGTGTGTGGTGAATAATTTAACACGTAGCCCTTAGGTGTGCGGTGAATATTTGAACCCATGTCCCTTGAGTGTGTGGCGAATATTTAACCCATAGCCCTTATGTTTGTGGTGAATATTTTAAGACATAGTCATTATGTGTGTGGTGAATATTTGAACCAATATCCCCTAAGTGTGGGGTGAATATTTGAACCCGTAGCCCTTATGTGTGTAATGAATATTTGAACCCGTATTATTATATTTGTGGTGAACATTTGAACAAATATCCCTTATGTGTGTGGTGAATATTTGAACCCGTAGCACTTATGTTTGTGGTGAATATTGAACCTTTGAGCCATATGTGTGTAGTAAATATTTGAACCCATATCCCTTATGTGTGTAGTGAATATTTGAATCCTAAGCCGTTATGTTTGTGATGTACAATTGAACCCATAGCCCTTATGTATGTGGTGAATATTTGAACCCGTAGCCCTTATTTGTGTGGTGAATATTTGAATCCATATCTCTTATGTGTGTGGTGAATATTTGAATCCGTAGCCCTTACGTGTGTGGTGAATATTTTAACCAGTAGTCCTTATGTATGTGTTGTATATTTGAACCCGTAGCCCTTATATTTGTGGTGAATATTTGAATCCGTATCCCCTTAGTGTGGGGTGAATATTTGAACCCGTAGCCATTATGTGTATAGTGAATATATTTGAACCCGTAACAGTATGTGTGTGTTGAATATTTGAACCAATATCCCTTATGTGTGTAGTGAATATTTGAACCCGTAGCACTTATTTTTGTGGTGAATATTGAACCCATAGCCCATATGTATGTAGTGAATATTTGAACCAATATCCCTTTTGTGTGAGGTGAATTTTTGAACCCATTTCCCCTTAGTGTGGGGTGAATATTTGAACCTGTAGACCTTATATGTGTAATGAATATTTGAACCCGTATTTTTATATTTGTGGTGAACATTTGAACAAATATCCCTTATGTATGTGGTGAATATTTGAACCCGTAGCACTCATGTTTGTGGTGAATATTGAACCTATGAACCATATGTGTGTAGTAAATATTTGAACACATATTCCTTATGTGTGTTGTGATTATTAGAACCCATATCCCTTATGTGTGGGGTCAATATTTGAACCCATATCCCTTATGTGTGTTGTGAATATTTGAATCCTAAGCCGTTATGTTTGTGATGTACAATTGAACCCATAGCCCTTATGTATGTGGTGAATATTTGAATCCATATCTCTTATGTGTGTGGTGAATATTTTAACCCGTAGCCCTTATGTGTGTGGTAAATATTTGAATCCGTAGCCCTTACGTATGTGGTGAATATTTTAACCCGTAGCCCTTATATTTGTGGTGAATATTTAAATCCATATCCCCTTAGTGTGGGGTGAATATTTGAACCCGTAGCCATTATGTGTATAGTGAATATATTTGAACCCGTAACAGTATGTGTGTGTTGAATATTTGAACCAATATCCCTTATGTGTGTAGTGAATATTTGAACCCGTAGCACTTATTTTTGTGGTGAATATTGAACCCATAGTCCATATGTATGAAAATATTGCAGGTAACACGAAAAGGTGTAAGATATTAAAATGTACACTTCAAAAGAATAAACGTTTTTCAAAAACTAAAAACAAAGCTACTCTTTATTTGTTTTTATATGTTTTGCAGATAACTTGGAAAAAATCAGCATCAAAGCATTATATATAAGTTGTGTCCGCTTTAACCTAAAATAATTACAGATTTACTTGATACAAACGGTAAATATAAAACATTAAGGTCCCAATATCTTAAATATGTTACATTTGTGATAGGAAACACGTTGTTAAATAATAGAATATATACTGGTCATACCTAATACCGCAAGTCTAAAAATGTTCAACCAAGTAAAGAATGGCAACAGTAATAAACAGTAATAAGGTTACTCAAGTGTGCTGAGTAATAAACAGTTGCCGTTACGAAATATAAACAAATGCCGCCGCTAACGGAAGATGGAGCTTTGCGCATGTCTTCCCAGATTGTTATTATACGGGCATTTGTGGTATAAGGTATATCGCGGTATTAGGTATACAAAGGATACTAGTATTAAAGGTTTGAAACAGTGAACGTGGAGAAGAAATCACGTTTCTTTACTAACAAAATATATAAAGTAATTTATAAGTTATAAAAAGAAGAATAGTATGTCAAGTGAAAATATAATATCTCATACAAATATTAAAATATATTATATGATTAGATCTATATAATATTATAACGAAATATTATGCTCTTCATGAGACGTAACGTAAGAATGACATAACATAACACAATACAACATAACTAACTAATGCAAGTAATGTAACATAACGTAACGTAACAAAATAAAACTAACTTAGCGCAATGTGACGTGATGTTATGTGATGTGATCTTACGTGTCGTTTCTCATGACAACAAGACGTCGCACCAGAAAAACGAGATCGCGCAGCCAATGACATGTCAACTGTTCTTATTGCGAATGAAAATGCACAAAACACAACATAACATAGCATAACGTTATGTAACGTAGCGTGACTTGGCGAAACGTGGCGTAACGTAACGTAACGTAACGAAGCGTAACTTCATGTCACATATCAAATTAACAATTAGCAAACTATTGAAATAGACCATAAATTTGTGTCGGCTTATTTATAATTCACCCATATGTTGTCATTGTCAAAATATAGAGAAAAAACTCATGTAAATCAAAATATATTCTGCACTGTTTGTTCCCCATATTACGTCATTCCAGTGACTACTTCCGGTCGTCGGGGTATCTTGAGTTCGTCCATATAGTCAGCTATCACAAATGAAACGAGCTCTCTGACTAGATGAAAAAAAGTTTAAGGTGTTCAGGGCATATAGCTTGATAATAAGCATACTTCTGGTTGGTCACAATAAAAAATTAGAAGTTTATAATGTTTGTGTTAATAACATTATGTTACTATGACTGACTTAATTTATTTCATTAAGGAAACTAGATGGAAAGTAAAGTTGTTGATTTTTAATTTTATGCTGAAAGCGTAGTGGGTATGAGTCTATAATAGTACTTTAATATGATATAGGACTTTTCCAATGTTAGAATTAGTAAGAATTAGGTCAAGTAGCTTACCGTATTGTATAACTTACACTCTTGAACTTACGAGCGGGAACGATGATGTTTTCTTGTACCTACTTTCACTTTGTGCTGTGTAGGCCATATGACCTTAATTATTACACATATGTCTGTAGTGGATTGCGTATGGCTGTAAACACGGTGCATCGTTGTTACTGGGAATAACCGAGATTTGATCTGTAGAGGAGCGTGGCCAACGTCCCTACTCAATATGTCGACTGTTATATAGTATAAGTATATCTATGTTTATAAGCCTAAAAATATCAACATAAAAAACTAGAAGAAATTGCACTTGTTATAACTTAATTGTATCCACGATGAGGTCAATTTCCGGAAACTTGCACGTTTTTTCCAACTCGAACAAATATTGAATATCAAGACGAAAGTGAAAACACAGTGATTTTTTATATAGTTATCTTAGTTAGTAGTTGTATGATAGTGCTAATCCAGTGACTTAATTAAATGTTTATATGTCTCCGGTTTATTAAATTTAATTTACGATACATAAGTTGTACAAGTAAGTAAAATCACTTTCTCTATTGAGTAAAATAATCCTGCGGCGGAAAATGGTTCAGAAGTTAAGAGATTTAATACAACATAAGAAGTATATGGCTGCATGTTTAAACGTGCGAGAGGATAGTATAGAAATGTGATTTGAGGTCATGATGAGATGTTGACTAATAAATTACCGTATTTGATAAAGGATAGAAGAATGGTATTTATAAATTATATCATTAAGAAAATAACTTATTAGTAATAAAAGTACAAATGAACCAATGACATAATTACTGTTTATATGTCTATGAAATAAACTTTGTACTAGAAGTAACACACGTATTTAGCTCTTATAGTGTTGCTATTTCTAAACTTTTTCTTTCATTGGGGGCGAGGGGTGGGGGTGGTTGGGATATCAATATTTTTCCATTTTGTGATCGAAACTGTTTTATACACATCCGTTGTATTTTAGTTTAAACAAAACCATCTACGAATGTTTTTAAAGCTTTGTCTACCAAGTTTGGTTATGTATTCGTTGGTTATTTCTATTCATTTATGTTGGTATAAATGTCCCATTTCCCCTCTATAAATGTATAAATGTATTTATAGGATATACATACGTTATTAGGAATTGTTTTGAATTTTACATAGGGTTTACACATAAGAATGTATGTATTACATAGCATACCAAGTTTTTCATTCGTGGTGGGGTGTGTGTGTTGTGGGGGAGGGGGACCTAAGAATAACTCCAGTTTTGTGTTTGTATAAGAATAACTTGAAATTAAATAAATGTTCCTATAGAAAGGAATGGCTCGCCTTTTTGATAAATTACTCTAATTATAATAAGTATTAAGGTAAACAGTACATAAAGAGCATAAGAGCAGTTCAATTATTGGGGAGAGGCAACCTGGGGGTAATGTGTGGAAAGAGTGTCGCTCTTTCGCTGTTGGCGGTAATTCTACTTTACTCCCGCTATTGGGATACGGGGAACCACCAACTGCTGAATTCTATTCTACTCTCGTTATTGGAATACGGGGAACCACCAACTGCTAAATTCTAATCTACTCCCGCTATTGGGATACGGGGAACCACCAACTAGGGTTGTTATCTACACAGGTGTTTGTATTTTACTTGTATGCATTATTATTAAACACACACACACACACACACACACACACACACACACACACACACAAACAAAAAAACACTTACATTTTTTGAAAGCGAATATCCATCAGGTATCAAACCCAGTACACAATGCACTGTGAGTCAAGACGTAGGGGATCAAATCATGCAATCTACTGAGTTTTATGATTATAACTTACTCAAGTTTAATTTAGAAATAAGATTTGATAAACTGAGACAAACAAACCTTTAAGAAAACAAATCGTAGAAGATGATCAAGACTAAACGGTATTGTAAAATAAAGCGTAGAATACAGAATGTGGACTTGGGCCTGGAACCAGATAATTGAGAATGGTTGTTCAAGACGGCGTGAGTGTGAAAATACACTGCACAGGTACTATTGTAATGTTGATTTGTGTAGAGCGATTTTTTCCCGTGAGAACGGTACAAAATTGAGTGAAAACCTAACTTTAACATGGGAATGGAACTACTTCTTTTGCATAATTTGGCTGATTTGACGCCTGTATGCTGAAATAGTGACAACAACTACTTTCACTTTGAGCAAAATAGTGAAATTGGAAACAGTTTATGCCCATGTTTTATGTTGTTCTGCTTGAATTGAATATGAAATCTGGAAATTGTTATATAGTTTAAGGTACAAGTGTAAGCACTACAGTGTATAGTGCTAATATTAAGGTCTATGTAAAATCAACGGCGGACCAGATTTTGTATCCGATTTTAATGGTACCCTGCGCTATATTGCGTTGCATTGACTTGTTTCATTTTGAAAAGAGTACCTAACAGGAATTCAAAATCTTAATACATAGTCTGGCCTGCAAAGAGGCAAGACAAAAAGAAAAGGAAACTGGCATCGCTCACCTGTTAACGTTATAATGCGATTTACCTATCAATTAATATCGTATATATGCAAATTTAATGTATGTCAGTTTACATGTTAAATTTAGAAAATATTTTTGATAGTTTAAAATGAACCAGCACAACTTAGCACTATTACGTTGAGACGGAAGATTAATACGTGTACATATCTAATGTATTTGAATCAAAAGCAGTACGCATGGGCAGATCCAGGATTTCAGTTTAGGGTGACGTTCTCACGGGACGCAACACAGAATCGGAACGGGCACACATGTTTTTCAGTACAAATCCAGTGAATTTTAATAAAATATGGGAGTTCTTTTGTTTTGTTTTTAATTTACTGTTGGCAATAAATATATATAATCAATGACCCCTCATTGCCATAAGGATATATGTTATTTCATTATGCCAAAATGATATTTTGTAAAAGAATATCTCAACTTGGTCAAATTAGTCACGTGACTTCAATTTCATTTCGACTTGATCAACCGTATTTGCCATTTTGTTGAATTTAAAAAAGTCAGAATGACAACGTGAGGGTCGTGAAGCATTGATTAGAATTTCGTTTTGACCCCACCAGTCCAATGGAAAATGAAATCTCACTTTGTTTGGGTTGATGGGGTAGTAGGGTTTCGGATTTAAAATTCCAAATCAATTGTGTATTTGTATTTTAATTATAAATGATGGCTAGACGCTTTATATCTATTTTAAACGTAATTTTCTTTTTCAGACATTTGATGCTTTTATTGACACACTGCCTTTAAAAGTATATCACTTTTCCTGGAAAATAAAATCAGGACAAAACAGTACAGCTGATACCTACCCAGTTGAAAAAAAACAATGAAACACACTCGGCTTCGATCTTTCGTAATTCTGGCAGTCGGTGAGTCACTATTATTCAATGTTTTCAAGTGAATTAAATTGTTAGATCTTAATTTGTTCAATAAGTTTAAACTTACTTATTTTACATCGACTGAGAACAAAACTATTATAACTTATGCAAATGACGCTCTAAATCTTCCTGAATAGAACCAATATTAAGCACACGCCGATAGAGTGTCTTGTAAAAGGACACAACATATAGCCGTGACGGAGGATCGAACCCGCGACCTTCCGGTCATTGTTCCAATGCTCTACCACTGGACCACGCGCTCCACTTAATTATTCAATTAAGACTATAAGCCTGCGTTATCTTTTTATTTTTGTGGCAAGTATCCCATAAAGCTAATCAAAAAGATAAAAGAGATAATCCGTTGTAGTATCCTTCATTATGATAACATGTTTTGTCTTGTTATTTTGTTTCAAATTGAATATTTTCTATTTACAAAGTGTATTTACATGCATTCTTTTATTTTATATTGATTTGAGATTGATCAGTCAACTTATTGTTTAAATAGCAACGGTAATACAATTATTCCTCGAATACAGTCAAACCTGTCTTTAGCAGCCATTCAAGGGAAGGAGCAAAAGTGGCATTTTTAGACAAGTTGTTACTTAACAAAGGTTAATTTACTCGGAAAGCAATGACATTTGAAAAACAAAATATGGCTTCTTAAGACAAGTGGCTACTCAATAGAGGTGACCGCTTACACAGGTTTGAATTAATGTTTACGGTATTTTTACTATAAATATGCTACCTATTTGCATGTGTTTTTTCACTTTTCATAATTATCTTATAATTCGTTTTCAGTGTCATTGTGGCGTCCAGGTGTTACTTTTGCGGTACGTATCACATTAATACGACTGCCTAATAGTTTCTCGAGACTATTAAATAGTTTGTCTATATTTGATATTGTTAACTTCAAATTAAGTCCTTCTGACAAGTGGTATCAAAACGACACCGATCATCTTGTTTACAGCATTGTATAAAAGTATTGTTTAAAGTTCATGGAAAATATTCTATTTTTATCAATTCAATGCAAAACGACTTGACATTTAAATTGTAATATAACACAAGTAACTCTGATTCATTTCTAAACACGTCGTAACCGAAATTTGAAAGTCGCCATGTTCCTTGTTTTAGTGTCGTTATTATTACTGGTTTTACCGAGATACTTAGTTTTACTGGAAGAAAGAGAGATATTGCTTAGTACATTAACCCTCATGTCTGGTTCACGGAGATACTCAGTTTTTTTCTGGAAGATAGAGGGACATTGCTTAGTACATTAATCGTCATGTTTGGTTTCACCGAAATACTCAGTTTTGCTTGAAGATAGTGGGACATTGCTTAGTATATTAACCCTCATGTCTGGTTTTACCGAGAAACTCAGTTTTGCTGGAAGATAGAGGAACATTGTTTAGTTCATTAATCCTCATGACTGGTTTCACGGAGATACTCAGTTTTGCTGGAAGATAGAGAGACATTGCTTAGTTCATTACCCCTCATGTCTGGTTTCACGGAGATACTTAGTTTTGCTGGAAGATAAATGAACAATGCTTAGTTCATTGATTACCCCTCATGTCTGGTTTGCTAGAAGAAAGAGAGACATTGTTTAGTTCTTTATCCCTCATGACTACACTCAATAAAACAGAGACTGTTATTTTAGTTTCTTGGTTGGTTTGTACTAATTTATTTTAGCTTGACTGGCCGAAAAATGGTAGAGCTTACATACCGCTCTCGAGTCCGCTTCCTGGATAGAACCAGGACTAATTGTTGTTTCGAGAGGCATTGTGTCGCTCTGAGGATTGAACCTGTAACCGCTATCCAACCCACTTCCGCCCCTCTTCTTGGTTGTGAGATGTGCCTCCGAGGTATCCATTTATCAGATATTACTTCTAAGTTTTGATAACAATATCCAATTACATAGTATCTTGTACAATTGACTTTACGCTACGCCCACTGGCCACGTGGCATTGTATTAATACAATGCATTGGTTACATATCATTGTCAGTTTGTCTAAGGAAAATAGCGGAGTAGCAACCAATATCGATCGCTGATTGGATTATCGACTTGTTTGATTGACAGCCCACGTCAAGTCAATTGGCGTATTTTAAGGAAAAAAAGAGTGTCCCTTGTTTCTGGTGTTGTATAATAAACATACAAGCAATTCCCCCGTCATGAGCAGCTGTGTGTATATATTAGCAAGTGAAAGGAATGTAAAACTTGATAGTGAGGAGTATGGTGAGATAGTTAGAATGATAAGATAATTGCAGGGTTAATTGTTTAAGTGGGGGAAGTAAAACGGATGTATTAATTGTTTTCCTTAAAGGCAGTGTGTCGGGAAAAGTCGGTATAAATGTATAAAAAGTAAAAATAGTTAAATATGGATATAAAAATATATAATTGTCATTTATGAATAAAAAAGGAATAATTTGCAATTAACAAATCCGTCAAAAGTGTCAGTTATTCAGTCTAATCTGAGTGGTGGAATAGCATATTTCAAAGAAACATTCCACAAAGACGGACACTGCGGCAGCGTATCTATTAGAAATAAAAACTCGATCCAGTACCAAGGCATAGCAATCAATCAATCAAGTTATTTCAGCAATCGGCAAATTTTACCTTTGGCCATTTACAAAGTTTACGAAGAAATATGGCAAAGACAACACATATTATAATAAACATTCACACAGAACACATTTAACAATACATTACATGAATATTATTCTTACAAAACAATAATACTTTTAAGGGTACACTTTGAGCTCCTTGTATCAATTTTGAAATTTTTAACAACATTTTTCCATTTTCAGACGACATGATATGTGTAAATTGATTGTTTTAAACTTATTTATTTTACTTCGATTGTGAAACAAGTTCTTACAACTTAGACAAATCACGCTCGAAGTCTTCCTAGGTAGTACCGCATATGCGGAAAAAGTGCCTTGCTCAAGGACACCTCACATGACCGTAGCCGAGGATCGAACCCACGACCCTCCGATCATGGGTTCGGTGCTCTACCACTGGACCACGCGCTCCACAAAATTTGATTGAGTGTTGGCCAGTATATGCGGCCTAAATATTTGGTTCGAATGTCGGTGTATTTAGTACAACACAGCAAGAAGTGGTATTCTGACTCAATGACATTCTTGTTACAAAGTTTACATAATCTTTTAACGCCATTATATAGCCCGGTCTCAATTTCCAGGGAATGCGAACATAATCTCAGGCATGTAAAATGCTTTTGTAGTGAATCATTATTCAATTTGTTAAGATACTCTTCATAACCAAACTGACGTTTAAATTTAACAAAATAATCCAGTTTCGACGCATTATTTAAGGATTTGTTCCATTCTTCGATAAATTAATCACGTAAATGTCATTTAAGTTAGGACATATAGTAAGTATTAATCAACAAATCATTTAATATATGTGAGTATCTTGGTTAATAATATGCTTTAAACGGTTTGTCCAGCAGCTAACGTTGATAGTATTACATTGATCAATGTATATGTAATACATAGGCGAGTTAACGGACTTCATAATTTGATACCAAAGTTTTAAAGATCTTTCTTTACAGATTAATGATAGAGGAAATCCTTCTACTTCGCCATATACAGCATACATAGGTGTTTGTTGGCGCACTCCTATACACTCAATACATTCGATTCGTATAACAAAATTTGAACGACCATTGAGTCGAATGTTGTTGCTCATTTTGGTCTCTTTGTAATAATACAGCTCCTTCAACGATAAGTCCTCTACTGCTTCAAATGATTTTTTTAGCATACATCTTTTATAATTACAGACTCCGTGCTACAATCAGGGTTGTAAGAGTCAAATTTGCTTTAACTAATTTTCTGTACATTGATTTCCTAAAACAGTTAAATATATAAGTCTTGGTAATGCGAAGGTTTTTATCACTACAGTTTTACAAATCATATTAATTTTAGTTCATTGGACTAACATATCTCTTTCGATATCATGTTCTATACTGTTTCCAGTGGATTATTGTATAATTACAGACTCAGTGCTACAACCATGCGTGTAATAGTATTGACTGTTTCCACTGGATGCTTCTAGCATATATCATTCTATAATTACAGACTCAATGCTGCAACCGTGCTTGTCATAGTATTGACTGTTTCCACTGGATGCTTCTAGCATATATCATTTTTTAATTACAGACTCAATGCTACAACCATGCGTGTAATAGTATTGACTGTTTCCACTGAATTATTGTATAATTACAGACTCAGTGCTACAACCATGCCTGTAATAGCATTGACTGTTTCCACTGGATGCTTCTAGCATTCATCATTGTATAATTACAGACTCAATGCTACAACCATGCGTGTAATAGTATTGCGTGTAATAGTATCGCCTGTTTTCCACTGGATGCTTCTAGCATATATCATTGTATAATTACAGACTCAATGCTACAACCATGCGTGTATTAGTATTGACTGTTTCCACTGGATTATTGTATAATTACAGACTCAGGGCTATAACCATGCGTGTAATAGTATTGACTGTTTCCACTGGATTATTGTATAATTACAGACTAAGGGCTACAGCAATGCATGTAATAGTATTGACTGTTTCAACTGGATTCTTCTAGCATAAATCATTGTATAATTTCAGACTCAGTGCTACAACATGCGTGTAATGGTATTTGCTGTTTCCACTGGATTCTTCTAGCATATATCATTGTATAATTACAGACTCAGGGCTAGGACCATGCGTGTAATAATATTGACTGTTTCCACTTGATTCTTCTAGCATATATTATTGTATAATTACAGACTCAGTGCTACAACATGCATGTAATAGTATTGACTGTTTCCACTGAATTCTTCTAGCATATATCATTGTATAATTACAGATTCAGGGCTACAACCATGCCTGTAATGATATTGACTGTTTCCACTGGATTCTTCTAGCATATATCATTGTATAATTACAGACTCAGGGCTACAACCATGCCTGTAATAGTATTGAATGTTTCTACTGGATTCTTCTAGCATATATTATTGTATAATTACAGACTCAGTGCTATAACCATGCGTGTAATGGTATTGACTGTTTAAATGATGCAATAAGACAAGGAACAGCCGCCACGTGCGACATGATTGACCAAAATGGCTGCTTTGTAAGTTGATGGAAATAAATGGGCATGTTAACATTTATTTTTAACTACTTTCTATTTCGGGGGATCGAACCCGTAACCTCTGGCGTGAGCGACCAACACTCTATCCACTACACTGCCGTCCCGCTTTCATTTGTTTTAAATATTTAAGCGCGTATTCATGAACGGATAGTTTAACTATCTCCGACAGTCTACGAACTTCTTAAATATGAGATGTGCAATTACAACAAAAGTCACCAAATTAATATGACCGTTCCACTTACATCATCATAAAAACGTTAGTAACCGTAATTAAATTAAAATAACGCTGCATGAAAGAATATTACTAATTGTCCGATTCACTTACGTTGGTCCTCCGTGGCAGAGGCACCGTCTTAAATTCACTTACTTTATGTTCGAGTGTTCTCTTTCGCTCCAAAAACACTTTGTAAGAAACCTTGTCACTTACTTGCGAAAGGACGGTGATTCTACTCAGATTCATTCTGAGGTCTTCCTCCACCAATAAATCCATTCAAACACAAATAATTGCCAAGATATACAATCAATAAAAATGTCAGATTATGAAATGGTATAAGTTTGTTAAGGTTAGTATTTACTTCATGATGTTCTTTTTACACAACGGTTGTATATAGTATTTTACGTACAACTAAACAGGTTGTTCCGTGTTCTCGCTACATATCTTATAGAATTTTCCATTACTAGCGGAAAACTCCACTAAATGTATAAAAACTAAAAGTTTGAAAGCATAGTTTTAAAACATTAATCTGGATGGCTTGTAACAACCTATATCATACATATTTATTCATTATATTTCTAAAATAATTTACAAAAGTAATTTATTATTTCTCACTTAAAATCACACTATTGTTAGGTACTAACAGCAGCAGTCACATCGAGAAATACGACTGTGAAATCTTTGTTGGCTGGCTGTGAACCTAACGTCTGCAGTACCCTGAGTAGCAGCGTTAGCGATGGAACCGATGGTGGTGTTGGTGGTGGAAAAATTACTAGAGTCTGCTGCAACCATAATCTTTGTAACAATGAAAAGGCATGTTTATTAATATTGTCTTGTTTTATTGTTTTATGACGAAGTTAGAGCGAGGTTGGGTGCATCCGTCAGTGGAGGTAAAACGACATTGATATTGGTGCGGCTAAATATTTTACAAATCTTATATTTTTTTTATAATTTTGTAGACTTTAAATCGAGCAGCACTGAATTGTTTTTTCCGAAAAAGAATCAACAATGACAAACGCCATAATTGTCCGAGTTTAAAATAATTATAAAACAATCGAAATGGGAAATTATTGTTGCGGCATACAAAATAAATGAAAAATAAAAATTGAATTAGCGAAAAATGTAAAAAAGTGCGTTTGCTATTGACCGCTCAAATTAACGTACATGTCTATGTATGTGTTTGTGTACGTAATATAGTTATTCTATATATGTTGTTGTGGTGGTTGTGTTTTGGTAAGGATTCCGTTAGACATGCATTTCTTATTTTTCTATACGTGTATATTAAGATTTGAGTTACGTGATCAACGAATAACGCATTTCAGTAAGTGATGCGCTGTAAAAATAATGTAGTTTGTTGTTGTTTTTGTACATGTAGAGTGAACCTGGAATCTTCCTTCCTGTTGGCGTCGAATAACCTATAATGTGTTGGTATGCCGTAAAACCCTATTCATTCATTAATGTAGTTCGTCGGACAAATCAAAATAAATCGTCAAACTATTCAAAATATTGTATGTATTAATTTTATATATCTCAAATCGACAAATAGATTTATTTAAACTACTGTTTACATTGGCGTCCACCTTTGTAAACAAATAACGTAGTAATACACAGAACACACAAACGTGGCGATTATACCGACAACACATGCCGGTTTTAATTACCACAAAGCTTAGAGCAAAAACCAGTGAAATCACTGGACATTTCTGTAGGGTATTTAAAACACAACGCAAACATGTTTATACGCTAAAGTATTGATTGGATTCTTTAATAAGCAGATATATATACATGAGGCACAACTGACCTGACGCGTAAACGACTATCGCTCAACCCACTGGCCACGTGGTCTTGTTTGTCCAAGTACATACAATCTAGTGTTAACTAAGCGACCGCCAGCTTGTCTAAGGAAAATGGCGGCGCTAGAACCAATGTAGATCGCTGCTTGGAATGTTTTATTGACAGCCGGCGTCATGACAATTAGCCCCTATGTAAATGTCGCTGAAACATGCCCGAGTATGTCTGTCAGCTGTGCTTCATCTGTTGGATATGTTAACTACATACGCCATAGTCGTATTGTAATACCTTTTTATCTTTTTTTTTTAATTTATATTGAAATCATATTTACTCGTATATATCTTCAAAGTCTTAATCAGGTATGTGCTATTAACATAGAGTCGTTCATTAATGGCGGTACACATTGAGCTAAATATAGATGATAAGAACACAATATAACTTTTTCAAATATAAAAATCATCGCCAATCAGCAAGTGACATGTTTCTTTTATTGTTATTATTTTGTCCATTTGTTTTACTATGTGTGGGGTGCCTGTTGTTGTTGTTGTTGTTGTTGTTTGTTTGTTTCTATTGCTAATTTCTTCTTTCAGACTTCGAATGGTGACAACAAACAACCATGCAAAGAAGGCAATACATCAAACGGATCCGAATGTACTTTCAGTTCATATTATATGAATCTGTTCATCATGGGACTTTGTTCTTATATAATAATGATCTAGAGAGAGAGAGAGAGAGAGAGAGAGAGAGAGAGAGAGAGAGAGAGATGACAACTCTCCTTTGTTAGGACAATCGTATGCCTAGGACCAACATTATGAGGACAGCACATGCGTTAGGAGGACAATCCATGGTCCTCACTTCAACGGTCATCTAAAACTACTCATATGTTTATAAAACAATAAACTAATCACTTTTCATGCAGTGGGGACAAGTCAGCGACAAAGGTCACGAGGACGTTCCCGCGGTGTCTTTTTTTCTCATTGTGAACAAAAAAATATAACGTTTTTTTTCTCAGAACAAATGAGGGCGTCAGTATGACATTGTATTCATATCTATTGTCTCTCTAATGTTATTTTCATAATTATCTCTCCATTAATGAGGACAGTTTCGTATGACAGCAACTTTATTAAAAGATACTTTTAATTTAAATGTATTGCTGATTGATAAAAATATAACGATTTAGTCGTTTCCTTTGTATACGTGTGCATTCAATGTCGTTATGATTTCATATGTTTTTACGTGTGTAATCAATGTCGTCATGATTTCATGTGTTTCGTTTATACTTGGTAATAATGAAATTATTTGTATATGATTATACTGTTCATTTTTTTGAAATTAAGCATTTATTAAATAAAAGTTTTGAAAGTATGTTTGTTATTATCTCAAGGCGCGTAAGGACTTCCGTATTTGAGTATATCCGCAAATTGATTATCTCTGAGTGACAAGTAAATCTGCTACAGTGATAAGGATAGAAAAAATTACCAAAAAATAAAGCTAATGTTAATATTCTAATATACTCAATTAGTGATCATTATCTTAATAACACCTGTAAGATAATTATGTGAAGGGTTATTCTCTAATCAACAGTTGTATTTTCTTTAGCCAAATTCATTTGTTTGTTTATGCTCTTATCTATGGAACACCGACCCGTCATATACAGTAGGACTTCGTTGACTTGAACCCGGATGGCTGGAACAACACATATAGCTCGAACCTCTTATCTGGTCCCGGCCGAATTCCTATTTCGATGTACATACATGAATGGTAAGATGTTGAACATTACTTGGCTCCAACAATATTATCCAGTCCCGTCGGGTTCAAGCCATCGAAGTTCTACTGTATATGAAAACTCCATTCTATTACTCAGTTGAAAGCTTTGTATTTACAATGAAGTAAAAATATAATTGCGTCATTGGTTCTCATAAAATACCCATATACATACGAGGGGCATTCAATAAATTCTGTCAATAATGGCATTCCGTAGAAACAATGTTGCGTAAGAACATGAAAAACTATTGCACTTGCTTTAGGATGTTTATTCAATACACCTTCGAATTCTCAATTCAATCCGATTATTATTGACCAAGATATGCATTGTTGAATTATACACACTCAGGTAAAGTGTCTATATTTCAATATCGTAATGAAACCTGGTGAAAATTTAGAAGGGCTTACATTAAATCCCGAGTTTCTTTGCAGTTATCGCCAAAAGAAATTTATTCCGATTTGAGTCGTTTTCATGATAATTCCTTGCAAAGAGGGTAGAACAACTGAAGGCAGGTTTTACAAAGATAAAGTACTTAAAGCTGCCAAATGTTTTGTCAAAATAAACGCCCAGGTATAGCCATAAAGCTTATGTATGACGATGCTTCTGCCCTCAAAAGTAAAAGGAGTACACTTTTTCTTAGAATACTGTCATATCTATCACAAACAATCCGAGTGACACACAAAGAAGTAAATGTGACTATTGAATAAACATGCTGTTCACATTTTCAGAAATTAATGACAAAAAAAATAATGAACAGCATTACGGAAACTATTCAATAATTAAAAAAAGCAAAAGGATGTGTATCAAATTGACGTGATGAAATCTCAATATCTGGCGTACTATATTCAACAAAGTCAGATGCTTTAGGCTCATATGAAGTATCCACCACGCTTAGGCTCATCCCGGTATTGCAACACACATTTATCGTATATAAACCTTAATATAAACATTTTATAGTAAGATCACGTGATTGGTGGCTATAAATAATTATAACTAATTTTAAACTACGATTAAACATCGTCAATAAAATATTTATTTGCCATGTTTACAGACAAACTATTTGAATCGAAATAATAAATCTGAGATTTCAACTCACTCGTCTTCTGAAATAGTCGATACCGTAGTGTTAAAGTTTCGATGTGGGCCCTTGTCGCACTTAAAAAGAGATGATAAGTGAAAGTTTATTCATAAATATAGTATTGTACCCAGCTTATCTTAACTTAGGTAGCCACATACACGTTTTATTTGAGCAGGGAACCAGACAATTTATTTATAGTTGTTATTGTGATCAGTTTATCGATTTGTATTTGTATTATATATGTTAATAGTGTGGTGTAATACCGGGATGAGCCGTAGCGTGGTGGTATTTTCCTGTGAGCCTAAAGCATAAGACTTCATTCGGTATTAGCTAATCGTTTCACTACGGTAGTTGTGAGCCGACATGCCGCTTCGCCAATTCGATACTCATCCTTTTGTATATTAATTAAACTCCATTTATTATTCTGCTAGTAGTATATACATTTTCGAGTACCATAGAATAGATACTAAAATACATTTTACATTCACATACCAGTTGTGACTTTGGATCCTGTCAGAAACTGTTTTTTTCTCGAAAAGATCATTGTATTTTATATGTGTATACGAACATAAAATACGAAAATACCTGAATGTTTTTGTTAATCAAACACTGCACAAACGGTTATTTATTTGACAAACTTGTTTTTCACAATTCACAGGCAACTGATTTATTATACGCAAAATGTTAGTTATATGTAACCTTCAATATTTTGTGATATTTTGATCCCGAAAAATGATTTTGAATTAAATGATTTAAAGCTTGAAGTGAGATTTCAAGTGCTTTTTAGGTTGGAGTATACACATTTTGAAATCATAAGCACTACAACTTAAAACTCAAGAGCGCCATGTTGGACATGGTCAATCACCACGCCGAAGCAAATTCTTGTAGTGTTCACTTCCCGTCAGTGCTCTCTATTATTGTATGTAGTTTCAAAGCATTCATTTTAAAAATTGTCAAGGTATGCTCCAAACAAGTGAAAATAACAAAGGGGAATAATTCTGCGAAGACAGATGAAAGAGTGTTGCTTCTTGCACACTGCAGTTCTCTATCATTGTTTGAAATATCAACTAAATCCTTGAACTCTTTTAAGTTATGTTCAGGACTAGCATAATAAAACAAAAAAACAAAGGGAATATTTATTTAAAGACAGAAAAAAAGAGTTATGGTTCCTGCACACTGCACTTTCTCTCAATGTCCTTTATAATTGTGTGAAATATCAACTAAATCCTTGAAGATTTTCTTAGTTATGTTCTTTACTAGCAAACATTGAATTAAACATAATAACAAAGGGAATACTTATGTAAAGACAGAAAAAAGATTTGAGGTTCTTGCACACTGCACTTCCAAATCCAAATCACACACAAACAAGTTCATTTTGCGTAATCTTAAGGAAAATCGAAATTTATTTTCCCTTTTGGCACAATGTTATTATTATTTCTGAATCCTTGGCACAATGGAGCTCATAAGGTGTTGCCCGAAAATAAAATACTGCTGCAGTCGAATAATTGATATCACTTATTCATTTCATATAGGTGATATCACCTATTCGAATAAATGATATCACTTATTTAGGTTAAAATGTAAAACGGCTTCCCTTAACGACGTCGGGTTAAAATGGTTGATTTTTTTCTTTAGATATATATATATGGTTTTCACATTTTCAGAAATTAATGAAAAGTATCAAAAATAAATAATGACCAGCATTACGGAAACTATTCAATAATTAAAAACAAGCAAAAGGATGAGTATCAAATTGACGTGATGAAAGTCAACAGTCCGCCGAAAATCCAATTATCTGGCGGATTATAGTCAACAAAGTCAGATGCTTTAGGCTCATATGAAGTATCCACCACGCTACGGCTCATCCCGGTATTGCAGCACACATTTATCGTATATAAACCTTAATATAAACATTTTATAATAAGATCACGTGATTGGTGGCTATAAATAATTATAACTAATTTTAAACTATGATTAAACATCGTCAATAAAATATTTATTTGCCATGTTTACGGACAAACTATCTAAATCGAGATAATCAATCTGAGATTTCAACTCACTCGTCTTCTGAAATAGTCGACACCGTAGTGTTAAATTCTCGATGTTGGCCCTTGTCGCACTTAAAAAGAGATGATAGGTAAAAGTTTATTCATAAATATAGTATGTACCCAGCTTATTTTAGCTTAGGTAGCCACATTCACTTTTTATTTGAGCAGGGAACCAGACAATTTAATTATAGTTGTTACTGTCACGTGATCAGTTTGTCGATTTGTATTTGTATTATATATGTTAATTGTGTGGTGTAATAACGGGGTAAGCCGTAGCGTGGTGGTACTTTCTTATGAGCCTAAAGCATAAGACTTCATTCGGTATTAGCTAATCGTTCACTACGGTAGTTGTGAGCCGACATGCCGCTTCGCTAATTCGATACTCATCCTTTTGTATATTAATTAAACTACATTTGTTATTCTGCTAGTAATATATACATTTTCGAGTACCATAGAATAGATACTAAAATACATTTTTACATTCACATACCAGTTGTGACTTCGGATCCTGTCAGAAACTGATTTTTTTTCTCGAAAAGATCATTGTATTTAATATGTGTATACGAACATAAAATACGAAAATACCTGAACGTTTTTGTTAATCAAACACTGCACAAACGATTTTTTATTTGACAAACTTGTTTTTCACATTTCACAGGTAACTGATTTAATATACACAGAATGTAAGTTATATGTAACCTTAAACATTTTGTGATATTTTGATCCCGAAAAATGATTTTGAATTAAATGGTGAGATTTCAAGTACTTTATAGGTTGGAGTATACACATTTTGAAATCATAAGCACTTAAACTTGAAACACAAAAGCGCCATGTTGGACATGGTTAATCACCCCACCGAAGCAAATTCTTGTAGTGTTCACTTCCCGTTAGTGCTCTCTATTATTGTTTGTAGTTTCAAAGCATTCATTTTAAAAATTGTCAAGGTATTCTCCAAACAAGTGAAAATAACAAAGGGGAATAATTCTGCGAAGACAGATGAAAGAGTGATGCTTCTTGCACACTGCAGTTCTCTATCATTGTTTGAAATATCAACTAGATCCTTGAACTCTTTAAAGTTATGTTCAGGTCTAGCATAATAAAACAAAAAAACAAAGGGAATATTTATTTAAAGACAGAAAGAAGAGTTATGGTTCCTGCACACTGCATTTTCTCTCAATGTCCTTTTTAATTGTGTGAAATATCAACTAAATCCTTGAACATTTTTCTTAGTTAGGTTCTTTACTAGCAAACATTGAAATAAATATAATAACAAATGGAATAATTATGTAAAGACAGAAAAAAAACGTTAAGGCTCTTGCACACTGCACTTCCATATCCAAATCAATCACAAACAAGTTCATTTTGCGTAATCTTACGGAAAATTGAAATTACATTTTCTTTTTGGCACAATGCTATTATTATTTCTGATTCCTTGGCACAATGGAGCTCATTAGGTGTTGCCCGAGAATAAAATACTGCTGTAGTCGAATAAATGATATCACTTATTCATTTCATATAGTTGATATCACCTTTTCGAATAAATGATATCACTTATTTAGGTTAAAATGTAAAACGGCTTCCCTTAACGACATCGGGTAAAAATGGTTGATTTTTTCTTTAGATATATATATATATATATATATATATATATATATATATATATATGCTATTCACATTTTCAGAAATTAATGAAAATTATCAAAAATAAATAATATACAGCATTACGGAAACTATTAAATAATTTAAAAAAAGCAAATGGATGTGTATCAAGTTGACGTGATGAAAGTCAAAAGTCCGCCGGAAATCTCAATATCTGGTGGACTATAGTCAACAAAGTCAGATCACGTGACAAGGTGGCGATCAGTTTGTAAATTTTATCTATAGATTGAAATAACCATCTACTATGTTCTAATTCGAGGAATATGAAGTTTTGACTATTTGTACAGTGCTATAAGAATGTGAGGATCACTCGGTGGTAATTGCAGTGAATGAATTTGTGTAATGAGCATTTAATCAACTAACTTAACTTTGAACCTATTGTTTGCACGCAGTTAGAGTAGTATTGCTCTGATATAGTGATTGAAAACATTGCCACTGACGCACACTCAAATGTCAAGCAGTTAATGCAGTCTTGCTCGGACTCTCGCGTCATTTAATGAGAGGTACAGTGCTCAAAACAATTAAGGTGTGATATTATGAGTAGTCCGATCACGTCAACACCAATAATCAAAAAGAAAAAAAGAGAACTCTCGTCTCCATTTGAACAGTTTGACATTAGCAAAAATAAAATAGACTACGCTTCAGACATGTCGGATATGGAAGCTACCCCTGAAGTAGTTAACAAAATTGTCCCCGGTGACCAAGACATTGATAAAATTGCAGACATTCTGAAAGGGACATTTGAGGGGAAACTGGTGGCCATCGTCAACACCATTGTCGATAGTGTAGCAAAGGCCCTGCGGGAGGAAATGAAATCCCTGAGAGCAGAGAATGACATTCTAAAGGCTTGAATAACTCATCTTGAGGCTGAAGCGGATGCTTCCGAACAATACAACAGGCGTAACTGTGTGCGTATCACAGGAATGGATGAATCGCCTAATGAGTCAACTGACAACAAAATTATGGATATGGCCACTGCCTTAGAAATAGACCTCGATATCCGTGACATTGGCTGGTCACATCGAGTTGGCAAACCATCTACGGGTTCGAAGCCCAGAGCAATCATTGTCCGGTTCACTTCGTATAGAAATCGCCAGCGGTTCTATCGTGCCCGTACGCTTGCCAAGGACCATGGGTACAAGGGTGTCTACATCAATGAGGATTTGACAAGACACAGGAACAACCTTTTATACAAGGCTCGTTGTCTTGTTAAGACGAAGCGTATTATAAGTGCCTGGACCTCTGACGGAACACTGTGTGTCAAGGATAATAACTCTGTAGTACACAGAGATATAGTGGAGGTTGATCTTGTCACACGTTAACTTTTGCCACTATAAGTCGAGCAATACAACAGACATTGCCTAGTTAGTGTTTTTGTGTAGTTTACTACGATTGTACTTTTACGATTTAGAAGAAGTGTAGGCTGATTTCCCGTGTTTGTTATTTATATCGTGTTCTATTATTAACATGCACTCCGCCGTAACCGGGTCTCAACGCACGGTGACCGACAAATTACAAATATTTGTAGACTTTATATGTTGTTATTTCTACAAAAGATTTACGTAATTTATTTATGCGTTGGCTACCTAAAATGTACAAATATTCTTAATACAGTTTTAATTGATTATCAATTGCCAATATTCGCTATCAGAGAGTTGTTGCTAGTATAAAACTAACATTTTGTCATTTTACATATATTATCCGACTAGGTGCTGTAAGTATACAATCAACACTTTGTCTACTCGAATGTATGTATACAACCTGTGCTTTGTCTACTTACATATACTACTTGAATGTGGTTTGTTGGTATACATATACTACATGAATATGGTTTGTTGGTATACATATATATTACTTGAATGTGGTTTGTTGGTATACATATACTTCTTGAATGTGGATTGTTGGTATACATATACTACTGAAATGTGTACTGTTGGTATACAACGAAGCCAGTGCTATGTCTACCTACATATACTATTTGATTGTGGTTTGTTCATATACTATTTGAATGTGGTTTGTTGGTATACATATATTACTTGAATGTGGTTCGCTCGGTATTTAGTTTTCGGCCGTCTGGCCTTTGTCGGGGATTGGAAGTTTACTGTTGCGGCTGGGTAACGTCCATTTTCCTATAATTTATAGGAAAATTGACGTTGCCTGGCTGCGGTATTGAATTTTCAGTTTTTGATGGGGACCGGGTGGCCGAGGATTGAATGTTGAGTGAATTAAATTGAACTTGTGTAATATGGTTACTTCCTTGAGGAAGATTTATGAATGAATATATTAATAAACACTACTTGTATGTGGTTTTATGGTATACATATACTATCTAAATGTGGTTTGTTGGTATACATATACTACTTTAATGTGGTTTGTTGGTATACATATACTACTTGAATGTGTTCTGTTGGTATACAATCAAACCAGTGCTATTTCTACATTCATAAACTACTTTATTACATGATGTTGGTATACAACCATCACTTTGTGTACCTACATATACTACTTGTGTACAACCAGTGTTATGTCTACCTACATATACTACTTGTTAACATGTTGTTGGTATTCAGCCAGCACTATGCCTACTTACATATACTACTTGTATACAACCAGTGTTATGTCTACTTACATATACTACTTGTATACATGTTGTTGGTATTCAGCCTGCCCTATGTCTACTTAATATACTACTTGTATACAACCAGTGTTATGTCTACCTACATATAATAATTGTATACATGTTGTTGGTATTCAACCAGCACTATCCTACTTACATATACTACCTGTACAGAACCAGTGTTATGTCTACCTACATATACTACTTGCATACATGTTGTTGGTATTCAGCCTGCACTATGTCTACTTACATATACTACCTGTATACAACCAGTGTTATGTCTACCTACATATAATACTTGTATACATGTTGTTGGTATACAACCAGCACTATGCATACTAACATATACTACTTGTGTACAACCAGTGTTATGTCTACCTACATATACTAATTGTATACACGTTGTTGGTATACAACTAGCACTATGCATACTTACATATACTACTTGTATACAACCAGTGTTATGTCTACCTACATATACTACTTGTATACATGTTGTTGGTATTCAGCCTGTACTGTGTCTACGTAATATACTACTTGTATACAACCAGTGTTATGTCTACCTACTTATACTACTTGTATTCATGTTGTTGGTATTCAGCATGCACTGTGTCTACTTAATATACTACTTGTATACAACCAGTGTTATGTCTACCTACTAATACTACTTGTATACATATTGTTGGTATTCAGCCTGCACTATGTCTTCTTACATATACTACCTGTATACAACCAGTGTAACGTCTACCTACATATACTACTTGTATACATGTTGTTGGTATTTAGCCTGCATTATGTTTACTTACATATACTACCTGTATACAACCAGTATTATGTATACATACATATACTTCATGTATATATGTTGTTGGTAGTCAGTCTGCACTTTGATTACTTACATATACTACCTGTATACAACCAGTTTTATGTCTACATACATATACTACTTGTTTACATGTTGTGGTATTCAGCCTGCACTATGTCTACTTACATAAACTATTTGTATATAAACAGTGTTACGTCTACCTACATATACTACTTGCTAACATGTTGTTGGTATTCAGCCTGCACTATGTCTACTTATATATACTACTTGTATACAACCAGTGTTATGTCTACATACATATGCTACTTGTATACATGTTGTTGGTATTCAGCCTGCACTATGTCTACTTACATATACT
The DNA here is from genome assembly GCA_029582155.1 of Panopea generosa. Taxonomy (NCBI): domain Eukaryota; kingdom Metazoa; phylum Mollusca; class Bivalvia; order Adapedonta; family Hiatellidae; genus Panopea; species Panopea generosa. Next base: position 63,878,433 of record CM055902.1, read on the forward strand.
ACTTGTATACAACCAGTGTTATGTCTACCTACATATACTACTTGTATACATGTTGTTGGTATTCAGCCTACACTATGTCTGCTAACATATACTACCTGTATACAACCAGTGTTACGTCTACCTTTATATATTACTTGTATACATGTTGTTGGTATTCAGCCTGCACTATGTCTACTTACATAAACTTTTTTTTTTGCTGGGATGTGGTATGTTGTATCATAATCATTATTGTACAAAGTGTAAATACCAGGCTTATGTATATTTGTGGTATCTTCTTGCCTTTCTATATGTTTCTTAGTAACATATTTATTCTGACATGTCTTTAAATGTACGAGTATCTTCTCATCTGGATCGCTTTAACCACTATCCTTTAAAACCTATCCTTACATTTATTTATTGTTCAATGTATAATGAATAACCTTATTTTACATACTCTCTTTATGTATCTTAACTTTTCTAAGTTTCTTAATATGTTTCAATTTGTGAATACTCTTGGAACGACACATGTAAAATGGGGATATACGGCATTTGAATTCTGTTACATTGTTACCATCTTGAAGCCAAGAAATGGTATCATACTGGCAACCGTCTTGTTTTTGTTACTACTGTTAAAGATATCATGAAAACCTCAATCAAGAGTACGGTTGCCGTCATGAAGCATTTTCAGCTGAATCTATGTCCATTGTTTTTTACTACATGTGTCTTATTATCGATCTACAACTCTGACGTTAAACTTTACACGACACTGTATGATATTTATGCGCGTGCAACACTAAAATTAAACCGAGTTCATGGTTATTACATATCGAAGCGTTACCCGTTAAGTATTGTGCATTACGACATTGCTGTATTCTTACATCAGTGCATGTTTGTTATCTTTGGTGTAGTATGTACAGCTTGGTTATTTGTACTAGTGCTATTATCAGGAGATGTGCACCCTAACCCCTGCCCAGTCTTGACATCAAATTCTAGTACAACTTCCTCATTTTCTTACTCTGCGAGTAATTCAATAAACCTGTCAAAACACTTGTCATTCGTTCATTACAATGTCCAAAACATTTACAACAAATTTGATATTCTACGTACCGAACTAAGTCATTTTGATATTGCCTCAACCAAACAATATCATCTCATGACCTTAATTTTGATTCCTTTTCAAATCCCGAGAGAAAAGATCGTGCTGATGACAGTCATGGTGGTGTGTTGCTTTATGTAAAGAATTCTGTACATTACAAACGTAGAAAGGACCTTGAACCCCATGCAATTGAATGTATATGGATCGAAATTATAATCAAACATAAACATATATTACTTGGACTGTATTACAGACCCCCTAACACAGACATACACCACCATACATTAATTGAAAATTCTATCCACCTTGCACTAGACACAAACATACAAGATATTATTATTATTACAGGTGATTTTAACCTTAATATGAATAACTCTAACTCTTGCAGGAAAATGATGTCTATTTGTCAGCAATTTTCATTATATCAGTGAATAAATGAACCAGCCCATTATACAGAAAATTCATCTTCAATAATTGATGTGATTTTAGTAAGCAAAAAAGATAGTTTATTGGCAAGTGGTATAGGAGAACCATTACTTTAGCAGGATGTAAGATTCCATTGACCTGTTTATGGTATTCTTAACTTTAAAAAATATCTAACAAAATCATTCACTAGACATATATGGAGTTTTGATCAAGGTGATTATGACAAATTGAGAAATTTAGCTCAAAATACAAATTGGATCACACACTATGACAATGACACCAATGTACATGCAACCAACATAACAGCATATAATAACTCTTTCTAAACAGTGTATTCCTTACAAACTTGTTCGAATCAAACCATTTGACCTCCTATGGATTACTACTTCCATAAAACGTATGATTCGCAAGAGAAAGCGTGCCTATCGTAAAGCTAAGCATAGTAACTTATTAGCTAACTGGGCGAAATTGCGTAAACTTAGGAATGAAACAATTAACGCTATTCGTACAAATAAAAATGCACATTTTAATCATTTATCTGATACATTTAAAACTGAACAAAAGTCTTCAAAGAAATGGTGGCAAACACTAAAATCACTCATTTCAACAAACCAAAAAGAGTGCATACCACCTCTACAGTCTGGTGACTATTTAACAACGGATGATTTTGATAAGGCTAATGTATTAAATAACTTCTTCCGAGACCAAACACTGATAAATGAGAACAATGTTCAAATCCCTGTCTTAATTACTTCCACAGATAATCATCTTGACTCTATCGTTTTATCACCATTTGAAGTCAAACAAATATTAGAAACTCTACCACTAGGTACAGCTGTAGGTCCTGACGCAATAAATAATCGTGTCCTTCGAGAATTGGCAAATGAACTCTCAGACCCCTTATGTTCTCTTTTCAATCACCCCATACGCGAAGGAATTGTTCCTAATATATGGAAGGAAGCTAATGTCTGTACGATATTCAAAGGTGGTGACAAGTCTCTCGTTTCTAACTATAGACCAATTTCTCTACTCTGTACAATTGAGAAAGTTTTTGAAAAAAATATATTTAAACATGTATTCAACTTCTTTCGTGACAATGATATACTAACAAAAATGCAATCTGGATTTGTTCCTGGTGACAGTACCATAAATTAGCTTGCATACTTATATAATTTCTTCTGCGATGCACTTGATTCTGGCAAAGAAGTAAGGGCGATTTTCTGTGATATCAACAAAGCCTTTGATCGTGTTTGGCACAGAGGACTTATTGTAAAATTGAAGGCTGCTGGTATCACAGGAAATCTTTTAAACTGGTTTGAACACTACCTTAGTGATAGAAAACAACGCATTGTGATAACAGGTGTCCAATCTGATTGGAATTACATTTAGGCCGGTGTACCCCAAGGCTCTGTATTGGGACCACTATTGTTTTCTTCTATATATAAATGACATCGTAGATGATATCAATTCAAACATTCGTCTTTTTGCAGATGACACAGAGGTCTTTTTTTATTAAAGTAGATAACCCTATTCAAGCTGCAACTACTCTAAATTCATACTTGTTAAAAATATCTAATTGGGCAGATAAATGGCTTGTCAAATTTGACCCCTTAAAACAGAATCTCTCTTGATTTCACGCAAGGTCAATTTCATAAACCATCCACCAGTTTTTATGAATAATCATATGATGACCGAAGGAGACGATCACAAACATCTTGGTGTGTTTCTGTCAAATGACTTATCATGGCATAAACATATTGATTATATAAAAACAAAAACATGGAACAGAATAAATATTATGAAAAAAATTAAATACAGTCTTGATAGGATAGCATTAGAAACTATATATACATCGTTTATAAGACCCCTTCTAGAATATGGAGATATACTATTCGATAATTGCACTCAATATGAGAAAAATGAGTTAGACTTAATCCAAAATGAAGCTGCAAGAATAGTGACAGGAACAACCAAGCTTGTATCTCTCGAACAACTATATAATGAAACTAAATGGGAATCACTTGGGAACAGACGTCGGAAACATAAACTTGTTTTACTCTACAAAATGAAACACCACGTAACTCCCGATTTCCTTTCCAGTTGTGACTTCGGATCCTGTCAGAAACTGATTTTTTTTTCGAAAAAATCGTTGTATTTTATATGTGTATACGAACATTAAATACGAAAATACCTGAAGGTTTTTGTTAATCAAACACTGCGCAAACGATTATTTATTTGACAAGCTTGTTATTCACAATTGACAGGCAACTGATTTATTATACCTTGAATGTAAGTTATATGTACCTTAAATATTTTGTGGTATTTGATCCCGCAAAATGATTTTGAATTAAATGATTTACAGTTTTAAGTGAGATTTCAAGTACTTTTTAGGTTGGAGTATACACATTTTGAAATCATAAGCACTTTAACTTGAAACACAAGAGAGCCATGTTAGAAATGGTCAATCCCCCCGCCGAAGCAAATTCTTCTACTGTTCACTTCCCGTCAATGCTCTCTGTCATTGTATGTAGTTTCAAAACATTCATTTCAAAACGTTTCAAGGTATGCTCCAAACAAGTGAAAATAACAAAGGGAAATAGTTCTGCGAAGACAAATGCAAGAGTTATGCTTCCTGCCCTCTGCAGTTCTCTATCATTGTGTGAAATATCAACTAAGTACTTGATTTCCTTTTAGTTATGTTCAGGACTAGCATCATAAAAAAGAGTAAGCAAGGTGAAGTTATCGTGCTAATATACAGTAGAACTTCGATCGCTCGAACTTGACGGGACTGGTCAAAATAGTTCGAGTCAGCGGTAGTTCGAGTCAAGCCTGGTACAACAATCATCGTACTTGTACATGGTGTACAAGTACTTTAATTAGCGTGTTATTGAATCCCATGTGTACGCTTTGAACAGGTGCAATAGATGAATCCGATGTAAAAAATGTATTTTTCCTGTTTATGTAGAAAATACAATATACCAGAAAATATAATTTCTAAATATAATAAATTGTTTTACACTATAATTACTTAATTTACCTTTTATCATCATAATATTATATATTCATGTATAAATAGATATATTTAGCTTTCGGTGTTCGTGAGAATGTAAATGGCATGATAATCACACTCCGGTTTTACCGTGTCCTTCACCAAGTTGCTCGGCTGACTTAGTTATCCCCCAGTTACTTGGTCTATCACTAAGTATCTCAGCCGTTTCTTCTTCAGGTAAATGTGTTGTTTAATGCGACATTGTGCAATGAAACTGAACTTCTCTTGTCTAAGATTTATAAGGTAAAATTGTACGTGACACTCTTTACTTTTCAATGTTTGCAATATAAATTGGTTTTATTTTGATTTTAAATTACCAGTAAACATCAAATTAGGAATCAAATTAACTTAATGAATGCAAAATGCGGTATAAAATTAAAGCACACGTGTAACCAATTATAAACACACTCGCCAAATTATCATTACAAACTTCTCGCTCTTTAAGATAGTGGGAATATTATGACGTGTAGAAATTACTTAACACCTTTGAATTCGTGAACAAACATGGCAGACTTCTCCGATTTTCTTTATTTTTGATCAGCTTTTCGACCGAAAGGTGTGAAAAACACAGGTAAGTGTGTTGGCGGGACCTAATTTCTAGTTCGACTGTTCCACCTATCAGTGTTCTAGCCATCGGTGGTAGAACAATAGAAATTAAATAGGAATTTGGCAGGGACCGGGTTAGTTGCTCGAGCGATCGGTGGTGTTCCAGCGAACCGAGTTCGAGCTATCGAAGTTCTACTGTACTACACTTGCACTTAATGTTATTTTCATGACTAGCATTATGAAATATAATAACAAAGGGAATACTTATGTAAACACAGAAAAATGAGTTATGGTTTCTGCACATCGCCCTTCCTCTCAATGTCCTTTATACTTGTGTGAAATATTACTAAGCCCTTGAACATTTTCTTAGTTATGTCCTGGACTAGCATAGATGTTATTAAATATAATAACAAAGGGAATAATTATGTAAAGACAGAAAAAATAACGACGGTTCTTGCACACTGCACTTCCTATCAATGTCTTCTGTCATTGTGTGAAATATCAACTAAATTCCTTGAACACTTTTTGAGATATGTTTCGGACAAGCACAATAAAATATAAAGTGAAATAATTCAAAAATGGGCAAGGTAGAACTATAGTTCTTGGACAATGCACTTCCTCCCAATGTCTTCTATCTTTGTGTGAAATATTAACCAACTTTGAATAGTTCTTGAGTAATTTTTATGACAAGAATACTAAAAGTTATAAATTGAGATAATTGAAATTGAGGCATGGTAGCGTTATTGTTCTTAGACACTGCAATCAAATCAATGTCATCTGTCTTTAAATGTTCTTCCCAGGACAAATGAATTTAATAAATGGAGATGATTAAAAAAGTAAGCAAGATAGAGTAATGGTTATTGTATACCACTCTTTCTCTCAATGTCCACAGCCCTTGTGTGAAGATTCAACAAAATCCCTTGAATAGTTGTGGAGTAATGCTCCGGACAAGTAAAAGTAATAAAGGGTGATAATTCAAAAAGTAAGAAAGGTAAAGTTATGGTTCTTATACACTGCACTTTCTCTCTATGACCTCTGTCATTGTGTGATAATTGAACAATTGAACAAAATAATTTGAATAATATAAGAATTATGCTGAGGACGAAAGTGTATATCTAATATAGGGAGATAATTAAAAAAAATAAGCAATGTAGAGTTATGGTTCTTATATTCTGCACAACCTCGCAATGTCCTCAGTGATTGTGTGGGATTCAACAAAATCCATTAAATAGTTTTAGAGTTATGCTCCAGACAAAAGTGTACATTAATAATGGTAATGTTACATGTCTATTGATCACTGATGCTGTCGTTGATTCAAGAAAATCCTGTCATATCTTTCACAAACAATCCGAATCACACACAAACACATTCTTTCTGCGTAATCTTAAAGAAAAACGCAATTACATTTCCCTTTTGGCACAATGTTATTATTATTTCTGATTCTTTGGCACAATGGAGTTTATACGGTGTTGTCCGAGAATACAATACTGCTGTAGTCGAATAAGTGATATCACTTATTCATCTCAAATAGGTGATATCACCTATTCGAAAAAGTGATATAACTTGTTAAGGTTAAAATTCTTTTTTAGTTATTTCACTTAATTGTAGGTTAAATAAATTATTTACCTTTTAAATGTAAAACTCACTTCAATATTTTAAATTTGTTGATGGTATAGAAAAGTTGATTAAGATTTATACTTCGTTGTCATAGTAATAATTTTTATTTTATATTTTTAATTAGTATTATTTTATTAATAGTATGCCGAAACTCTATTTTAAATGCCAATGACTCTAATAACGTCATGTGACATTCCCTACCACCATTATACAGCAGTGTTTACTGTTAATGGCAAACCATATAGCCCTGTAACTAATTACAGTGATATTTATATACTGTAAATGTATATGATTTTGTACATGTATGTGTAAATATTTTTTTATTATAAGTATTATTATTATCATTTTTTTTAAGTATTCCAAGTGTACAAATAGTTATTATCTTATCAGCTGGTACTAAGTAATACTGTCCACTCTGTCAGAACTCATAATGGGCCGAATACAGATAATCAGCCATATAAGACAAGTAAGCAGATTACTTGAAAATCACACCGACTGTGAGTTCTGGCAGGTTAGCGAGCAGGAACAGATGATTAAGTGGCCAGTAGACAGCATTGGCAGCGCCGCTACTTCTCCCGGTGCTGCACTTCTGGCTGGAACATATGATTAAGTGGCCAGTAGACAGCATCGGCAGCGCCGCTACTTCTCCCGGTGCTGCACTACTGGCTGGAACATATGATTAAGTGGCCAGTAGACAGCATCGGCAGCGCCGCTACTTCTCCCGGTGCTGCACTACTGGCAGGAACAGATGATTAAGTGGCCAGTAGACAGCATCGGCAGCGTCGCTACTTCTCCCGGTGCTGCACTACTGGCTGGAACATATGATTTAGTGGCCAGTAGACAGCATCGGCAGCGTCGCTACTTCTCCCGGTGCTGCACTACTGGCTGGAACATATGATTTAGTGGCCAGTAGACAGCATCGGCAGCGTCGCTACTTCTCCCGTTGCTGCACTACTGGCTGGAACAGTTGAAATGTTGTTGATTATGCTGATCATATTGATTCGTTGTTTCTAGTCGAAAATTCTTGACGAAGTTGATTAATCCTTGTAGATTATAGTTGACGTCGTTGGTTCTTGAAAGCAAGGTGATGAATGGTTCCCCGTCGGTAGAAATCCCGTCGCCGAAGGTGTGTCAAATGCCGCTTAGTACACCGCTGTTACCTTATTCTCTGTTGGTTACATCAAAACAATCATATTTAGGCTTACGTAAAAATCATGTCATGCAGTATTAAAATGTCCATCGATGTAAAGTGAATGAACTTAGATGACGATCTGGATAAAACAAAAAAACAGTTGAATCATCACATCAATCATTTGACCCACTTTGAAGGCTGGCGCTTCGGTAAACACGTCCTTCCGCTCCGCCTGTCGAGTGCGAGGGTAAATAAACACTTATATTTGACAAAATAGAACATTCCATTTTACGCAGAATGTCATGACCGTCAGCAGATGTTGACCAACTTCATCAGCCAATAAAATCGCCCCAGGAACGAGAAAGAAGATCAACACGTGGCGTAGCAAATTCCCTTTAACTTTTAAACTATACTTGAAAAGACAAATTTACACTTTCTGATGCAAATAATGAAAGACCATGCTTGATAATGTGTTTGTCAAAACGTAGCTCAAAGCGTCCAAAAGTTTCACAAGCCTAAATTAATAAATAGCGATCAGCAAAGTCTATTACTTCAATAAATATTTTAAGCGCATTAGACGACTGCACTGGTATAATCTTTAATATTTCATAGTTATCTAGTACAAGTCAGTGGATAGGTCACTGAACTTACCCATCTGTTGAATCTGTGATAAAGGATTCAAATGATAATACGTGTTATTTATACTCCAATCTCGGTTAATCTTTCGCACAGAAACTTCGCTTATGTAGCCATATCTCCTCAGTCGAATTTGAATCAATGTAAGTTGTTTCGCACAATTATTTCGACATAAGATTCGACTAACGTAACATGAGTTCTGCTGTTTCAAGCCCAGCTGAGAAAGATGAAAAAAAAGATGAGTTACCGATCGTTATTTTTAAATCAAAGGTGTATAAAGGCGTTCTTATTTATCCGTATGCTTGCTATTGTTACTTACCATCGATTAACAATTTAACCTTGTGCTTGCTACTGTTACCACGGATTAACCATTTATCCGTGTGCTCGTTACTGTTACCACAAATTAACTATTTATCCGTGTGCTTGTTACTGTTTCAACGGATTAACCATTTACCCGTGTGATCGATACTGTTACTAGAAATCAACTATTGATCCGTGTGTTTGCTACTGTAACAACAGATTTACCATTTTACCTTGTGCTTGTTATTGTTACCACATATTAACCATTTATCTGTGTGTTGTCACTGTTACCACGGATTAACCATTTACCCATGTGCTTGTTACTGTTACCACTTAGGAACCATTTGTTTGTGTGCCTGTTACCACGGCTTAACAATATATCTGTGTGCTTGTTACTTACTGTTACCACAGATGAACCATTCATCCATGTGCTTGTTACTGTTATAACTGATAAACCATTTAGTTGTGTTTCTGCTACTGTAACTACGGATCAATCATTAATCCGTGTGCCTGTTACTGTTACCACGGATTAACCATTAATCCCGGTGCCTGTTATTGTTACCACGGATTAACCATTTATCAATGTGCTTGTTCTTGTTACCACGAATTAACCATTTACCCGTATACCTGCTACTGTAACTACGGATTAACCATTTATCCGTGTGCCTGTTATTGGTACCACGGATTAACCATTTACCCGTGTACCTGCTACTGTAACCACGGAATATCCATTAAACCGTGTGCCTGTCACTGTTACCACGGATTAACCATTTATCCGTGTGTCTGTAATTGTTACCACGGATTAACCATTAATCCGTGTGCCTGTTATTGTTACCACGGATTAATCATTTATCCGTGTGCTTGTTACTGTTACCACGGATTAACCATTTATCCGTGTGTCTGTAATTGTTACCACGGATTAACCATTAATCCGTGTGTCTGTTACTGCTACCACGGATTAATCATTTATCCGTGTGCTTGTTACTGTTAAACGCTCTTTTACTCTCCCTAAGCATCGGTTAGCTAGTTCAATTCTCTTTCAGTTTAAAGATTTAAACGTATAGGGAAATCGTCCACTGACTAGAGCATGTAACGTTATCTGTGTTAGTTGTTGTGTTAACCTGCATGCGTAAACACGAGGTTATCACCCTGTCACTGCAATCATGGACTATGACCACAAATTGAATGAGCTTTGGCTATTTGTTCGTCTGCACCATGATAGGACTTTGGGAAATTGTAAGGCAATATCTGTGTTCCCGTTGTTGGTTGGCATGAGGTAAGGAATACTATCCACTAGTTGCAGTAAGTACCGGAGGACGATCAAGTCTTGCAGTTCTGGTTGAGTCTAAGAGTATGGAGAGTTGGAGACCTATCTGTACACATTGCATTGAATTCATTTTGAATGTAACGTCAAAATCACAGATGTATACAGTCATGTTGACAAATACCAATGAAAATGAAGTAACATGCACAATTTTCTAAAACTCTACTCGTCACACACTTGTTTCTTATAATCATTATTGCTGGTCACAATGATTTTATAAATAATTTATACATAACTATTTGCATATAGTGCCCACAACTACTCATTATTGTACAACTGTATCTTTAGTGTTAATTAAACTAGTGTGTATATTAAGACACTTGTAACAATGGAATCTCCCTTATTCCATACAATTCTTTCAACTTGTATATAAACTAAATATCAATGCAGGGTCACTCTGAAAACACAACTCTTGCACTATTAATGCAAATTTCAATTACTTTGATGTTCACCAAAATATCTGCACTTATCTTGAAATGGTTCAAACCATTATCTTGTTCTGCTAAATTTAGCATGTGATATTTGTGGCTACTCCCCATAATGACCGGTCATTTTAGTTTTTATAGTCAAACTTGTACATGCAGCTCCACTTCTTGCAACTGTGTCTTCCAACTGTGTACCAATTACGAAACAGCTTTCTCTCTGTGCAACTCCATATGTGGGGAAAATATTATAGATACATTTGTAATAAAATATTATATATATAATTTCTAAAATAATATCTTCATTTCTTTATGATTTATTCTCTAACTTTTATTGTTTTATTTCAGGCTATGTAAAATGGATTGAATATTTTCACTAATTGTATTCAGTTTTCTATTATCAACACATTTGAGCAGGCTGGTAATGCTGTGGGTAGAGTAATGGCCACTGAGGTGATGGGTTCGATTCCACGCTCATTGCAATTGACTCTCAAAAACAATACTCGGTATAGATTCAACCCATTTAGCACGCTCAATAGAGAAAATACAAAAAGGTCTAAGTTTACTTTGTACATAAATAAAGAAAAACGTTATGTCTTATATCTACTGATAAATAATTATTTGAATATCCATACTAAAATTGAATTTCTGGTAACTTAAATTATATATTTTAATGTTAAAAATGATAAACAAAATTTCAATGTACATATTATTAGAGAACATGTATAAAATTTGTTTGTTTGTGTTAATAATATTATTTTTTTAAAAAGTTGACCTATGCATGAAGTAATATATTTTTTAAATAATAATCAAACCTTTGCAGTGCACTTCAGATATCCACAAATGTTAATGCTCAAGTCTTTAAATCTTCATGCATATTGTCTAATAGGGGCATTCTCACCTTTGTAAAGGACCTCATACACAGCATCATATTTTAATATATGTACAATTATCATGGAATTGAAAAGAAATAACATTTATATTATTTATGTTCATAAATTACCTTGTTATCTGCGGAGCTAGTAGATGGCACTTGTGTGGCATGTTGTTTTGAGCTGGTAGATGGCACCTGTGTGTCATGTTGTACTGAGCTGGTAGATGGCACCTGTGTGTCATGTTGTATTGAGCTGGTAGTTGGTACCTGTGTGACATGTTGTACTGAGCTGGTAGATAGTACCTGAGTGTCATGTTGTATTGAGCTGGTAGATGGTACCTGTGTGTCAAGTTGTACTGAGCTGGTAGATGTTACCTGTGTGTCATGTTGTACTGAGCTGTTAGATGGCACCTGTAAGGAATGTACAATTTCCAAATATTTGTACATCTAACCTACTATTTTGTTTGTAGAAAGACATTGATTAAACAAAAACACTTAAATATTTACAGTTGCTTATATTGTGAAAGCTTAAAACAGAATTTTGGTATTGCAGACGTAAACAATACGTATTGCAATTATGATATACCGTTTTGCAAATTGGTGTTGGAATATATTGTGATAATCAGCATCATGATGTTTTAAGCATTTATGTAGGGACCCTCTTGTATCTAAATTAAATAAATATAATTACAATACATAATTCAAACTTTATTACCAGTATTTATAGTATAATTATTATAACTAAATAACAGACTATGTTTAGAAAACACTTATTTATTATCTGCCAATTAGAGATATGGTGATACATATCAATTTAATATACATCATTGAAACATTATTTGAACTGTAATTATTGCACTGAAATACATACAGCAATACTAGTTTATAACATTGCAACGTTGATCTCCGCTTAGCATCATGATAACTATAATGTTAACAAATATTTTAATATTAGGTTTGCCGTATATAAAATCTGGTTTACATTTCATGCAGATGGCGTATATTCCTCTTTAATTCTGAGTAATGCATAAATAAAGTGATATTGTAAAAATATACTTATCAAAGGTGATTGGTAACAAGTATTCCGTATGTTGTTTATGTCCATGCTGCTTTTGTAGCTGTTTCTTTGAATGCTATGTCTCCTATTGGTAATATGCATATTAATGTTTTAAGTTGCGCGCATGCATATGTGTTGGGTACAGTTTTCTCGTACTTACTTGTACAGGTCCCCTTCCTTGTTGAGTGATAATCTGTGCGCCCTTACGTTATTCTCTTCTTTAATCCCTCCTATAACCCCTCTCTCAAATCGGGAGAGATCCCGGTCCAGGATGGTAAAAGAGTCCAGTGAGACAACATAACAAAGTAACATATCTAACATCGCAGTTAAATGTTCACAATAAGATACAGTTAAACCTGTCTTAAGCAGACAGTCAAGGGATCACACAAAAGTGGCCTTTAAAGACAGGTCGTTGTTTAATACAAAATTACTTCAAGCACAGAAATGGGAAAAAGCAAATATGGCTGCATAAGACAGTAACTCTTATAAATATATATAACCATACTTTTCAGAGGTCTCAAGTACACAAACGAAACGCCTTCACCCAGGTTCATCAAAAGCCACTTCCACTACTTTTTACTCCCAGAACAACTACGGAATGGAAAAGGAAAGGTTTGTATTGAACTATAACGGCATCTTTTTTAAATTAGAGCATGAACAATGAAATATACTTTTTTATGATATTAAGCATGTCAAGCATGTCTTTATTCTGACTATAGATTATTTTATCCGTTTCCACAAGTAAAGGAATACCGCGGCGTGGTCTAGTTGTAGAGCTTCCGCCTCGCCTTCGGATTGTCGATGGTTCGATCCCCGACCGGGTCACACCAAATAATGTAAAACAATACTAGAAGCTTCCTCGCTTGTTGCTCATCATCTAAAGGACAGTTTGAGTCTAATCGGCCCGGTGTCGGTATAATGTGACTGAGTGGAGTATCATTCCATGTGTCTGCTGCATGACACACCGTGTGGCAGCGCTTTGAATACTGTCTCAGTTAGAAAGTAAAGCTAAACAATATACAATAACAACAGAAACAACAACACTTAAAGGTACACACGGCAATTTAATTAACCCAAACAAAAGTAGAAAATAGACGTTTCATTAAGTCTGTTCATGAGAGGTAATGAAATATGCAACAACCCTCTTGTTCTATCACCATTTTATTTTTAGCAGGCTTTTATGCCAAATGCATAGCTGTTTTAGACGTCGTTATCAAGTGTTGCAGTGTTTGGTCATCGCCAAAATGCTCATACGCGACAGGGACTATTTTTCATGTACATGTACTTAATATAAGAAGGCAAAAACAAAACAAACAATAAAACTATTGTGGACATTGTATTATGTCATTTTCAAAAACATGTTACATAAAATAAACCAAACGCTTCAATAATATCAATCAGATTAGGAAGGTGTATGGGTAATTGTTAAAGGCTAGCTACATGTAGCTACTATAACGCTGTGTATTAATAATCGAATTATACTGGACATTGTGTTGTAATAATCGAATTATACTGGACATTGTGTTGTAATAATCAAATTATACTGAACAGTGTATTGTAATAACTAACTTATATTGTAACACTGTGTAGTAATAATCAAATTATCCTGAACATTGTGTTGTAATTACTAACTTATATTGTAATACTGTGTAGTAATAATAAAAATTATACTGAATATTGGGTTGTAATATCTAACATATATTGTAGTACTGTGTAGTAATAATAGAATTATACTGTAACATTGTGTAGTATAAATCGAATTATACTGAACAGTTGTTGTAAAAACTAACTTATATTGTAACACTGTGTAGCAATAATCAAGTTATACTGAACATTGAGTAGTAATAATCAAATCATACTGAACATTGTGTTGTAATAATCAAATTATACTGAACATTGTGTTGTAGTAATCAAATTATACTGGACATTGTGTTAAAATAATCAAATTATACTGAACATTGCGTTGTAATAACTAACTTATATTGTAACACTGTGTAGTAATAATCAAATTATACTGAACATTGTGTTGTAATATCTAACATATATTGTAATACTGTGTAGTAATAATAGAATTATACTGTAACACTGTGTAGTATAAATCGAATTATACTGAACAGTGTGTTGTAATAACTAACTTATATTGTAACAATGTGTAGCAATAATCAAGTTATACTGAACATTGTGTAGTAATAATCAAATCATACTGAACATTGTGTTGTAATAATCAAATTATACTGAACATTGTGTTGTAATAATCAAATTATATTGAACATTGTGTTGTAATAATCAAATTATACGGGAAATTGTGTTAAAATAATCAAACTATACTGAACATTGCGTTGTAATAACTAACTTATATTGTAACACTGTGTAGTATTAATCGTATTATGCTGTAATATTGTGTAGTAAAAATCGAATTATAATGAACAATTTTTGTAATAACTAACTTATATTGTAACATTGTGTTGTAATAATCGAATCATAATGAACATTATGTTGTAATAACTAACTTATATTGTAACATTGTGTTGTAATAATCAAATTATACTGAACATTGTGTTGTAATAACTAGCTTATATTGTAACACTGTGTTGTAATATCTAACTTATATTGTAACACTTTGTAGTAATAATCAAATTATACTGGATGTTGTGCTAAAATAATCAAATTATACTGAACAGTGTGTTGTAATAACTAGCTTATATTGTAACACTGTGTTGTAATAACTAACTTATATTGTAACACTGTGTAGTAATAATCGCATTATATTGTAACACTGTGTAGTAATAATAAAAATTATACTGAATATTGGGTTGTAATATCTAACATATATTGTAGTACTGTGTAGTAATAATAGAATTATACTGTAACACTGTGTAGTATAAATCGAATTATACTGAACAGTGTGTTGTAATAACTAACTTATATTGTAACACTGTGTAGCAATAATCAAGTTATACTGAACATTGTGTTGTAATAATCAAATTATACTGAACATTGTGTTGTAATAATCAAATCATACTGAACATTGTGTTGTAATAATCAAATTATACTGAACATTGTGTTGTAGTAATTAAATTATACTGGACATTGTGTTAAAATAATCAAATTATACTGAACATTGCGTTGTAGTAATCAAATTATACTGGACATTGTGTTAAAATAATCAAATTATACTGAACATTGCGTTGTAATTACTAACTTATATTGTAACACTGTGTAGTAATAATCAAATTATACTGAACATTGTGTTGTTATATGTAACATATATTGTAATACTGTGTAGTAATAATAGAATTATACTGTAACACTATATAGTATAAATCGAATTATTCTGAACAGTGTGTTGTAATAACTAACTTATATTGTAACACTGTGTAGCAATAATCAAGTTATACTGAACATTGTGTAGTAATAATCAAATCATACTGAACATTGTGTTGTAATAATCAAATTATACTGAACATTGTGTTGTAATAATCAAATTATATTGAACATTGTGTTGTAATAATCAAATTATACGAGAAATTGTGTTAAAAAAATCAAACTATACTGAACATTGAGTTGTAATAACTAACTTATATTGTAACACTGTGTAGTATTAATCGTATTATGCTGTAATATTGTGTAGTAATATTCGAATTAAAATGAACAATGTGTTGTAAAACTAACTTATATTGTAACATTGTGTTGTCATAATCAAATTAAACTGAACATTGTGTTGTAATAACTAGCTTATATTGTAACACTGTATTGTAATAATCGCATTATGCTGTAACATTGTGTAGTAATAATCGAATTATAATGAACATTATGTTGTAATAACTAACTTATATTGTAACATTGTGTTGTAATAATCAAATTATACTGAACATTGTGTTGTAATAACTAGCTTATATTGTAACACTGTGTTGTAATAACTAGCTTATATTGTAACACTGTGTAGTAATAATCAAATTATACTGGATGTTGTGTTAAAATAATCAAATTATACTGAACAGTGTGTTGTAATAACTAGCTTATATTGTAACACTGTGTTGTAATTACTAACTTATATTGTAACACTGTGTAGTAATAATCGCATTATATTGTAACACTGTGTAGTAATAATCAAATTGAACTGAACATCGTGTTGTAATAACTAACTTATATTGTAACACTTGGTAGTAATAATCGCATTTTACTTTAACATTGTGTAGTAATAATCAAATTATACTGTAACATTGTGTTGTAATAACTAACTTATATTGTAACACTGTGTAGTAATAATCAACTTATACTGGATATTGTGTTGTAATATCTAACTTCTATTGTAACACTGTGTAGTAATAATCAAATTATACTGTAACATTGTGTTGTAATAACTAAATTATATTGTAATATTGTGTAGTAATAATCAAATTATACTGAACAGTGTGTTGTAGTAACTAACTTATATTGTAACACTGTGTTGTAATAATCGCGTTATATTGTAACACTTTGTAGTAATAATCAAATTATACTGAACAGTGTGTTGTTATAACTAACTTATATTGTAACACTCTGTAGTAATAATCGCGTTATATTGTAATACTGTGTAGGAATAATCAAATTAAACTGAACATTGTGTTGTAATAACTAACTTATATTGTAGCACTATATAGTAAAAATAGGATTATGCTGTAACACTGTGTAATAATAATCGAATTATATTGAAACACAGTGGAGTAATAATCGAATTATACATAACATTGTGTTGTTAAAACTAACATATATTGTAACACTGTGTGGTAATAATTGAATTATACTCCAACATTGCTTAATAATAATTGAATTATATTGTCACACTGTGTATTAATAATCGAAAAATATTTGTAGCACTGTGTAATAATAATAGAACTATACTGTCTCACTGTGTAGTAATAATCGAATTATATTGTAACACTGTGTAGTAATAATCTAAGTATATTGTAACACTGTATATTAATAATCGAATTATATTGTAACACTGTGTATTAATACTCGAATTAAACTGTAACACTGTGTTTTAATAATAGAATTATACTGTAACATTGTGCAGTAATAATCGAATTATACTGTCACACAGTATAGTAATAATAGAATTATACTGTAACTCTGTGTAGTAATAATCGATATATACTGTAACATTGTGTAGTAATTATTGAATTATACTGTAACATTGTGTTGTAATAATATAATTATACTGTCACTGTGTAGTAATAATCGAAAACTGTTATATTGTGTTGTTAAAATCGAATTTTGCTGAAATATTGTGTAGTTATGATTAAAATATGCTGCAACTGTATAGTAATAATCGAAATATATTGTAACACTGTGTATTAATAATAGCTTTATATTGTTACACTGTGTATTAATAATCGAATTATACTTTAACACTATGTATTTTTAATTGAATTATACTATAACGCTGTGTAGTAATAATTGAATTATATTGTAATACTGTGAAGTAATAATCGAATTATACTGTAACACTGTATAGTAATACTCGAATTATATTGTAACACTGTGTAGTTATAATCGAATTATACTAAACATTGTGTATTAATCATCGAATTATATTGTAACACTGTGTAGAAATAATCGAATTATATTGCAATACTGTGTAGAAATAATCGAATTCTATTGTAACACTGTGTAGAAATTATCATATTATATTGTAACACTGTATATATGGATTATACTGAACATTGTGTAGTAATAATCGAATTATACTGTAACATTTTGTAGTAATAATCGATTTATACTATAACACTATAAAGTAATACTCGATGTATGCTATAAAATCATATATAGAGTAGGGTAATAATAATGGCATGTTAGGGTAAGCACATAAAAGTATAGACATTGTACGAATTATACAATTATTTATACATACAACTTTGAAATGCTTTGAACAGAGATATAATACATACATTGACGCAAAATGAATCTATCATACGTATGCTAGTTTACTAAACAAAGAACATTGAATTA
Source organism: Panopea generosa (assembly GCA_029582155.1). Classification (NCBI taxonomy): domain Eukaryota; kingdom Metazoa; phylum Mollusca; class Bivalvia; order Adapedonta; family Hiatellidae; genus Panopea; species Panopea generosa. Next base: position 63,896,885 of record CM055902.1, read on the forward strand.
AAGTTCAAATATACACGATTATAAAACATATAAGGACATTAAGCAAAAAAAAACCCAACAACAATAGAGTAAAAGCAACACTAATACATATGCAAAGTAGCACGTTAAACAACCAGGTAAAGGTATATAGGTATATCTATAACTCTTACCATTCCAAAATCTAATAAGTCTGTGGAACATGTTGTTACAATCAAATTGTGTGATAAAATTGATTAATACTGCAACAATGTGTCATGATGTTGATCAGTTCATACTGTTACAATTTGTAATGATGCTAGTATTATAATGCAATTACTCGTACTTGTTATTATATCGATCAATAGTGTCACAATGAGTAATGATAATGGTATAATACTGCAACAATATGTCATAATATCGATTAATACTGACACAATATGTAATGATAATAGTACTATACTGCAACAACATGTCATAATATCAATTAATACTGTCACAATGTGTAATGATAATGGTATAATACTGCAACAACATGTCATAATATCGATTAATACTGTCACAATGTGTAATGATAATGGTATAATACTGCAACAATATCTCATAATATCGATTAATACTGTCACAATGTGTAATGATAATGGTATAATACTGCAACAATATGTCATAATTGTCGATTAATACTGACACAATATGTAATGATAATAGTACAATACTGCAACAACATGTCATAATATCGATTAATATTGTCATAATGTGTAATGATAATGGTATAATACTGCAACAACATGTCATAATTTCGATTAATACTGTCACAATGTGTAATGATAATGGTATAATACTGCAACAATATCTCATAATATCGATTTAAACTGTCACTATGTGTAATGATAATGGTATAATACTGCAACAATATCTCATAATATCGATTAATACTGGCACAATGTGTAATGATAATGGTATAATACTGCAACAATATGTCATAATATCGATTAATACTGACAAAATATGTAATGATAATAGTACAATACTGCAATAACATGTCATAATATCGATTAATACTGTCACAATGTGTAATGATAATGATATAATACTGCAACAACATGTCATAATATCGATTAATACTGTCACAATGTGTAATGATAATGGTATAATACTGCAACAATATCTCATAATATCGATTAAAACTGTCACAATGTGTAATGATTATCGTATCATTATGCAACTACATGTCATAATATCGATTAATACTAACACAATGTGTAACGATAATAGTATTATACTGCAACAATATGTCATTAATATCGATTAATATTGTCACAATGGGTAATGATAATGGTATTATGCTGCAACAACATGTCATAATGTAGATTAATACTGTCACAATGGGTAATGATTATCGTATCATAGTGTAACTACATGTCATAATATCGATTAATACTGACACAATGTGTAACGATAATTGTATAATACTGCAACAACATGTCATAATATCGATTAATACTGTCAAAATGTGTAATGATAATCATTTTATAATGCAACAATATGTCATAATATCGACCAATACTGCCACAATGTGTCAAAATGTCGTATTATGCATGTATAGTTTATATTATACTTTCACAATGTGTAATGATAATCAAACTAATTTATATCTTATATTTACCTGCCACAATATGTAATACTAACTGTAGTATGCTATAACAATATGTAAATTAATTAATACTGTCACAATGTGTAATTCGACAGTGTATTAATAATCGTATTATGTTTTAAAAATGTGTAATAACTATTGCAGTGTGCTGTAACAATGTGTAATTCGATTTATACTGCCACAAATGTAATAATTATTGCAGTATGCTGTAACAATGTTTCATTTGATGAATACTAACACAATGAATTTTAACAATGTTGCAGATCATCTACACGATACGGAACCCAAAGGACTCCATCGTTTCTTGTTATAAATTACTCAGATGGTTTCGAATGATCGAAGAGTCAGAACAACCATTTGAAGAATATTTCGAGCATTTCATGTCCGGCGAAGGAAGTAAGCAGTTTCATTATATGTCTCCATCGTTGCTGAATTTATATTACAATGCATATGCTGCTTTCACATGAAGGTAGAAAGGTAGTGGCAATAACGAGTGTAGATAGTGACAGAAACGTAAATAGTTGGTAAAAGTACCGTAAGTAGTTGGTGATAGCGACGTGTGTAGTTGATGATAGTAATGTAATTAGTTGGTGAATGTAACGTTAGTAGTTGGTAATAGTAACGTAAAGAGTTGGTGACAGTATTGTATGTAGTTGGTGACAGTAACGTGTAAAGTTGATGATAGTAATGTAATTAGTTGGTGAATGTAACGTTAGTAGTTGGTGATAGTGACGTTTGTAGTCGGTGATGGTAATGTAATTAGTTGGTTAGTAATTAGTTACGTTAGTAGTTCGTGATTGTAACGTAAATAGTTGGTGACAGTATTGCAAGTAATTGGTGACAGTAACGTGTGTAGTTGGTGACAGTTATGTAAGTATATAATGACAGTAACGTTAGTAGTTGGTTACAATAATGTAGTTAGTTGGTGACAGTGACGTAAGTAGTTGGTGACAGTTACGTATGTAGTTGGTGACAGTAATGTAATTAGTTGGTTATAGTAAAGTTAGTAGTAGGTTACAATTACGTAATCAGTTTGTGAAAGTAACGTAAGTAGTTGGTGACAGTAACGTGTGTAGTTGGTGACAGCAATATAACAAGTTTGTGACAGTAACGTGTGTGGTTGGTGTCAATAACGTGTGTTGTTTGTGCCAGTTATGTAATAAGTTTGTGCCAGTAACGTGTATAATTCGTGTCAGTTATGAAATTAGCTGATGGTAGTAATGTATTTAGTAAGTGACAGTAACGTAAGTAGTTGGTGAAAGTAACGTGTGTAATTGGTGACAGTAGTCTAATTAGTTGGTGACAGTAATGTAATTAGTGGTGACAGTAACATAAGTAGTTGGTGACAGTAGTGTTATTATTTGGTGATAGTAACATAAATAGTTGGTAAACACTAACGTAAGTAGTTGGTGATAGTAACGTAAGTAGTTTGTGACAGTTACGTAAGCAGTTGATGACAGTTATGAAATTAATTGGTGACAGTAACGTAAATAATTGGTGACCTTAACGTTAGTAGTTGATGACAGTAATGTAATTAGTTGGTAACAGTAACATGTGTAATTGGTGACAGTAATATATTTTGTTGGTGATAGTAACGTAAGTAGTTGGTGGCAGTAACGTAAGTAGTTGGTGACAGTAATGTGTGTTGTTGGTGAAAGTAACGTAAGTAGTTGATGACAGTAACGAAAGTAGTTGGTGACAGTAACGTAAATAGTTAGTTGTTGTCGTAAACAATTTGTGACATAAACTTAAGCAGTTGGTGACAGTTATGTAATAAGTTGGTGACAGTCACGTAAATAGTTGGTGAAATAAACGTTAGTAGTTGGTGACAGTAATGTAATAAGTTGGTGACAGTAACGTGTGTAATTGGTGACAGTAATGTATTTAGTTGGTGACAGTTACGTAAGAAGTTGGCGACAGTAACGTAAGAAGTTGGTGACAGTAACGTAAATAGTCGGTAATAGTAACGTAAGTAATTGGTGACAGTAATGTTAGTAGTTGGTAGCAGTAACGTTAGTCTTTGGTGACATTAACGTTAGAAGTTGTCATCATTAGTTGGTGGCATAAATGTAAGTAGTTGGTGATAGTTACGTGTGTAGTTGGTGATAGTAACGTGTGTACTTGGTGACATTAACGTAAGAAGTTGTCGTAAGTAGTTGCAGACTGAAATGTAAGTAGTTAGTGACAGTAACGCAAGTAGTTGACGATAGTAACGCAAGTAGTTGGTGGCATTGACGTAAGTTGTTGTCGTAAACAATCGGTGACATTAACGTTAGTAGTTGGTGACATAAACGTAAATAGTTGATGACAGTAAATTAAGTAGTTGGTGACATTATCGTAAGTAGTTGGTGACAGTAGCGTAAGTAGTTAGTGACAGTAACGTAAATACTTGGTAATAGTAACGTAAGTAGTTGGTGACAGTAACATAAGTAGTTGGTGGCATTAAGGTTTGTATTTCGTGACATTAACGTAAGTAGTTGTCGTAAGTAGTTGGTGACATAAATGTAAGTAGTTGGTGCTAGTAACGTGTGTAGTTGATGATAGTAACGTGTGTAGTTATTGACATGAACGTAAGTAGTTATCGTAAGTAGTTTGTGACATAAATGTAAGTAGTTGGTAATAGTAACCGGTGTAGTTAGTGACATTAACGTAAGTAGTTGTCGTAAGTAGATGGTGACAGAAATGTAAGTAGTTGTTGACAGTAACGAAAGTAGTTGGTGACATTAACGTAAGTAGTTGGTGACAGTAACGATAATAGTTGGTGACAGTAACTGAAGTAGTTGGTGACAGTAACGTTAGTAGTTTGTGACAGTTACGTAAGAAGTTGTCGTAAAAAGTTGGTGACATAAATGTTAGTAGTTGGTGATAGTAACGTGTGTAATTGGTGACAGTAGCGTAAGTAGTTGGAGAAAGTAACTTAAGTTGTTAGTGACAGTAACGAAAATAGTTGGTGACATTAACGTAAGTGGTTGGTGACAGAAACGTAAGAAGTTGGTGATAGATTTGATTGATTGATTGATTGATTGAATGATTGATTGATTGATTTAATTTTTAGTTGGTGATAGAAACGTAAATAGCTTATGACAGTAACGTAAGTAGTTTGTGACAGTAATGTAAGAAGTTCGTGACAGTAACGTAGGTAGTTGGTGACAGTGACGTAAATAGTCGATGACAGAAACATAAATAGTTGGTAAACAGTAACGTAAGTAGTTGGTGACAGTAACGTAAGAAGTTGGTGACAGTAACGCAAGTAGTTGGTGACAGTAACGTTAGTAGTTGGTGACAGCAACGTTAGTAGTTGGTGACAGTAACATTAGTTGTTGGCGACAGTAACGTTAGTAGTTGGTGGCAGTCACGTTAGTAGTTGGTGACAGTAACATTAGTAAGTGGTGACAGTAACGTTCGTAGTTTTGATCAGTGATTGCATCCGTAGATGCTGTTATAATAGTAGTCAAAATAATAGTATTTATAATAGTATTTATATTAGTAGAATCTGTTTTTTTTTGTCATGCCGTTAGTGCTAATTGTAGACTGTTTACCAATGTTGTCTAAACAGCAGTTTTTACATTTAGAGTTTCACATGACTTAAAGTGTCCTGTTAATATTTTGATTTTCCTTTTTCGATCATAGTCTTCAAGATCATGTTTGTTATTTATAATCAAAATTTAGTTCATTTTATCAAGATATGTTTAGTTCAGAAGTCTTACCTACTATTTCTTCTAACTTGACACCGAAAATGTTATTATGGTTGCATCACAGTGTATGCCAGCCCGTGGTGGACACATTGTCGGGAATATTGGGAACACAGGAACGATGCAAACATTCTCTTTTTGAAGTTTGAAGATACACGAAAGGTATAACTGTTGTTACAGATAAGCACGGCAAATTCCAATACTGTTGTTTGTGAATGGTACATATTCATGTAGCAACAAATATAACGGACACTACTGTTGTTTGCGAATGCTACATTTCCATAGAGCACATGTCATTTGGTACAAATAAAACAGACATTACTATTGTTTGTGAATGGTACATTTTCACAGCAATTATCATTAAGTACTTGTAAATAAAACGTACAATACTGTTGTTTGTAAAGGGTACATTTTCACATAGCATATGTCATTTTTACAAATAAAACGGACAATACTATTGTTTTGAATGGTACATTTTCACATAGCAGTTGTCCTATAGTTCTTGTAAATAAAACGTACAATACTGTTGTTTGTGAATGGTACATTTTCACGTAGCATATGTCATTTGGTAAAAATTAAACGGACAATACTATTGTTTGTGAATGGTACATTGTCATATAGCACATGCCATTTAGTACTTGTAAATAAAACGGACGATTGTGTTTTTTGTGAATGGTACATTTTCACGTAGCATATGTCATTTGGTAAAAATAAAACGGACAATACTATTATTTGTGAATGGTACATTGTCATATAGCACATGCCATTTAGTACTTGTAAATAAAACGGACGATTGTGTTTTTTGTGAATGGTACATTTTCACGTAGCATATGTCATTTGGTAAAAATAAAACGGAAAATACTATTATTTGTGAATGGTACATTGTCATATAGCACATGCCATTTAGTACTTGTAAATAAAACGGACAGTGTTTTTGTGTATCTTACATATTTCAATAAACTGAATTATGATTTTTCAGTTCCAAAATTTCAAATTAACTACAAAATCTATAAATATTTTGCTGATATAAAAGTTGCAAGCAAAACAAAATATCGCGCACTCGGAGCATCAAGCACCTATATGTATATGCAATATAAAGGCACATAGTATCTTAATGCTCTGAGGGGTCGGTAGACAGGTCTCTACCATAAAAAGGGAAATCAGTTGAATTTCTGTTGTGATTAACACGACCACGTCATCAGTGTTCTAAAAAGGATTGATATTTTGTAATTAAAGCATTGTCTTAAGATTGTTTCAATATTTATTATATTGTTGATCTGGGTTTTGAAATAATGTTCTAATTACAATAATCATGACGAACAGAGATCTTAAATAAGAAAACATATGTTGGAAACTGACAAACAGAGATCTAAAATAAGAAAATATATGTAGCATACAGACAAACAGAGATATAAAATAAGGAAATATATGTAAGATACAGACAAGCAGGGGCCAAAACATAAGAACATATATGTAGTATATAGACAAACAGAGATCTAAAATAAGAAAATATATGTAGGTTTTAGACAAACAGAGATCTAAAATAAGAAAATATATATTGGATACTGACAAACAGAGATCAAAAATAAGAAAATATATGTAGGACACTGACAAACAGAGGTCAAACATTAAGAAAATATATGTTGGATACTGACAAACTGAGGTCAAAATTAAGAAAAAATATGTAGGATACTGACAACCAGAGGCCAAAAATTTAGAAAATATATTTAGGACACGAACAAACAGAGGTCAAATATAAGAAAATATATATGCAGGATACTGACAAACAAAGGCCAAAAATGAGATCAAAGATTTATAAAATATATGTAGGATACTAAAAAACAGAGACCAAATATTTTGATACTGACAAACAAAGGCCAAAAATTAAGAAAATGCATGAAGGATACTGACAAACAGTGTCCAAAAATAAGAAATATATGTAGAATATTGACAAACAGAGGCCAAAAATTAAGAAAAAAGATATGTAGGATACTGACAAACAGACGCCCAAAAAAAGAAAATATATGTAGGATGCGGAAAAACAGAGGTCATAAATAAGAAAATATATGTAGGATACAGACAAACAAAGGCCAAAATAAGAAAATATCTGTTTGATACTGACAAACAGAGGTCAAAAATAAGAAAATACATGTAGGATACTTACAAGCAGAGATCTAAAATAAAAACAAAATGTAGGATACCGACAAACAGAGGCCAAAACATAAGAAAATTTTAATAAGATGTTGACAAACAGAGTCCAAAGATAATAAAATATATGTAGGAAACTGACAAACAGAGGCTAAAATTTAAGAAAAAATGTAAAGGATACTGACAAAGAGAGGTCAAAAATAAGAAATGTATGTAGGATGCTGGAAAAACAAAGACCAAAAATAAGAAAATATATGTTGGATACTGACAAACAAAGGTCAAAAATAAGAAATGTATGTAGGATGTTGGAAAAACAAAGACCAAAAATAAGAAAATATATATTGGATACTGACAAACAGAGGTCAAAAATAAGAAATATATGTAGGAAACTGACAAACAGAGGCCAAAAATTAAGAAAATATATGTAGGATACTCACAAACAGAGGTCAAAAATAAGAAATGTATGTAGGATGCTGGAAAAACAAAGACCAAAAATTAGAAAATATATATTGGATACTGACAAACAGAGGTCAAAAATATGAAATAAATGTAGGAAACTGACAAACAGAGGCCAAAAATTAAGAAAATATATGTAGGATACTGACAAACAGAGGTCAAAAATAAGTAAATATATATTAAGAATATTGACAAACAGAGGCTAAAAATAAGAAATTGTATGACGACTAGGGTCCAGTTGTTCAAATCACTTTTAGCTGAACGCCACGTTAGATGACTTTTCTTATCGTCGTATTTTTGGGATTTTATACTTTCAAGGTTATAAAATTCTGGCAAACTTAACAAAATGACTTTCTATTAATTGTACGCGATACTTCAAATTTTAAAGACATTGAACATACAATTATTCACCTAACGAACTCTTTAAACTAAGAGAGCTTTGAACAACTTGGACAAAGAGACGTATAATTCGAAGGTCACGGTTACCAAGACAACAAAAACATTATCAGTATGCAGAATAATCATTAGCATTACAACACATACATACAGAAGAGATGAAAATAGGAATCCCCGTCTCGGAATAGTCAGTGTCAGTTTACATGTACAAACAAATTTATAATCTTGCAGGATATATCTTCAACTATTAGAATGATCGCTGATTTTCTTGGACGAGATCTGACGGAAGAAGACATTGCTAAGATCGCAGAACATTGCAGCATAGAAAACATGAGCAAGAACGACATGGTGAATCTTAATTATCAGAGAAAGTTACGGTCCATTGATGACAGAAGTGGGGGATTTATAAATCAAGGTATATTTCAATATTTTACTATGGTGCCATATTTCTGCCACCAGTTATCCAATTTACTAACGCGATAAGTTTCTAGTTAACTACTTAAATTTTCGCGAAAATTATCAAGTAATCTAGTAAACTAATATAATAAGATTTTAGTTAAGATAAATAACTTAATTAGATTGAATGTCTGTAAGTGTGCTTTACTGCCACAACTTCTCTAATTAAATATCGCAAAATCTATCTACAGTCAAAACTCGTTATTTCGAATTCCGTGGGACCGTAAAAATAATTCGAAATATCCGAAGTTCGATTTATCAGGAGTGCATTTTTGTTCAACTTTTTACCGTTACCGCACCCTCTTCATAAATCGTTGAAAATATACATGTTGTACATATAAATACCTCTATTTGTTTTTTTTTCAATATAACACGTTGTCGTTATATTTACACATGATATAAACTTTGTTTATATTGATGTGTACGGTGGATTTATCATCAATCGTGGTAAATTCTACTGTTTACATGCGTTATTTTCTTCTATGCAAACGTATGTTGTGCGTTGTTATCCTTGTGTAGGCTAATTATCTATTTGCACAGTGCGTGAACATTGTATATTTTTGAGTGTGACATAATAAATAAACAAAATATACTTTTAATTTTTATACTTTTAATTTACATGAATATCAAATAAACAGAAAAGGCAACTGAAGGTTATATACAATCAATGGTTACAACAATTTTACAAATAAAAAATAAGACGAAAAATAGCACATGTCAAAAACGTCTTCTAACACTTCGGCGTTGTTTGTCTAATTAGCGTGTGTATCGCTCGGGTTTGTATCATAACAATTTAATGACACAATTAACTTACCGGCCAGTACAAACACATGAAGCGATAAATTACAGGTATGGGATCAACAATTATCACCTTCGACGGTTTGCCTTTAATCTTCATGCGGTGATAAAAATTCGAAATAACGAGTGAGAAATCAATAGATTTTAGGATGGAGGGACCGAAAAACAGATTCGAAATAGTGAATAATTCGAATTCTGAAATTTGATATATCAGGAGTTTATTAATAATATAGAAATAGAAGGGAAAAAAACGGGACCGAACTTCAAATTTGAGATAACCGGAAATTCGAAATATCAGAGTTCGAGTTGATGAGTATCAACTGTAGTTAATGAACCAGATAAGTTTCTAGTTAAGCGAAAAAATGTATATTTACTGCTCTCTTCCTGCCACCACATACCTACTTAGTTAACTGAATAACTAGATAATGTTCGTGTCACCAGGGACGTGTGCAGCACGGTTAAACATATTTAATCTGTTTATAAACACAAACGATGACCTAACGAACGAAACGACAATCGGTCTACTCGGAATTGTCCGTCTACTTCCCGTTTAGTCACGTGATTAAACACTAGCAAACAGCTCGCGGAGGTGTTTAATATGTTAGCAAACGTTTAAAGCGAACATATCGTTCATTTCACTTCTGTTATCAAACGTTTGCAAACAAAATAAACGATAAAGCGAGCTGAACGCAGCCTTGCTATAATTTGATATTCGGAATACATGTACTTCGGTTTTCACTCAAAGTCACTAACCATTCGACTTGTTTTTAGAACTAGTACTAAGCATATGCGAACAAATGACAACACACAGAACCTATGACCCTCTGATCTTGGGTTCGGTGCTCTACCACTGGACCACGCGTCCCACAAATAAACTATAGAACTATCAATGTTATATTTAATGTATGCATATTTTTTTTTACTTAAGCACACGTGTTGTTACTGTTCTATACATGTTCATATATAAAAATCGAACTTTAAATATTTGAAAATCTTTTCAAACACTATCTGAACTTTTTAGATTATGTATGATCACAGTTACACGAAGTTGCAAAAATCATTGAAAACAAAAATAAAAGTCCAACCACGCAATCTCTTATACAAGGCTTTTAGCTTTCTTCACAATCTAAAATAAATTAGTAAATAAAAATACAAAACTATTTGAAATATTTTTTGGCATTTAATGTTCTTGCTATTACCATCTTCTATGCATATTTGATTTTTAACTGCCACTTCTTCTTGCTTTATTTCTATAGTATCACCAGTTGCTTATAATATTTCAATTTTTGTTTTGCAAATATAAAAAATTCCGTTCAATTCCACGGTTACACAAGAGAAGAAAAAAAAAAAAATAACATACAAATTAATGAAAAAACATTAGAGTGAAACGAGCCTTGTATCATAACGTTTGGTGCATTACATGATTTAATCAAATCATATACATACTTTCAAATATATATTTGCAGGAAAAGTTGGCGGATGGACAGAAAATTTGACCGAAGAATTGTGTAAACGTGTCGACGAAATGTTCAAAAGAAAATTTGGTGACACCGATCTTACATTTGAATGACGTTTATAAAAAGCACATTGACACGGATTTTGTACCATAAAATTGATATACGACGCATATTAATTGTTCTCGTATCCAAATGTATTACACGATTGTCAGTTTGAAAACAATAAATTGTTTGTTCATTGTTACATGAATCATGGGTACATTGCGTATATAATTAGAAGTTTAGATGTCGCACTCGACACGTACGTAAGTTTGGTATAAACCGTAAGTTGCTAGTTAACTATTGACCCATTGAAATCTACTCTCGAGAATTCACACATATTCTGCTCAATATGCCAAACAGGCTTACAACTAACACAAACAAGACAATAAAATCACTAATGGTGTATAACATAAACCATGAATGTATCTTATTTTCGAAACATATAATCTTCAGTTTTATCAATAAGGATTTGTTTTCTCTTCAGAAACAAATTCTTTACCGATTACAAACAGCGTATGTTTCATATAGATTTACTGTCCATGTCAAATTTATCGAAAGAAAATTATGGTATTCAATATTTATTTATTGGCATTTTTTTAGAAAGCTTTGGGTAAGACAAAAACAAATTATGTTCAACGTATTCTCAAAACAGCACTTTATAAACTGACGCCAATATAAATACGAAACGGTCCACACATAATGATTTAAAGATAGCATCGCTAACTATAACTCATCACTACATCGAAGTTAAAATATTTAGCTCCCAAATGAATCGATAAATCGATTAAGCAGATGTTTGGGCGCATATGTATTGATATAAGCTAAATATAAGCAGGAAAAAACAAGCAAAGCAGATAAGGCAAACCTTGATTGAAAATTTAAAATTAAAAGCTTAGTTTGTGTTCCGATTATATCAATAAAACGATTTAAGCAGTTCTGAGGGCGTATATGTATTTATAATAAGCCAATCAATAAGCAGAAAAAAAACAAGCAAATAAATCAAACCAAGGTTTAAATTTAAAGTAAACAAATTCGTATAACTTTTACAAGTAACAGTTCCGAGGAGCATATCAAAAACAGTATATACCATTTTGCAAAACAACTTAAGATAAATATTTGACAATTTCTTCTCTGTTTGTTAAAAGTTTGATCAACATTTAAAATCATTTTATATTTCTAGAATATATCATTTTCTGCATGGTTTGGGCCAATTTGGGTTCATGTGGATGCATATCAAAAATATTATAAATATGTGTTGGTTTACGAAGATTTTTGTCTTGATTGTTTTGTGAAGTACATTCTTCTGCAGAAGTCTTTAAGGTGACAAATCGTGTATCCATGAATTTAAAAGACATTGATGTAAAACTGGTCTTTGGTAGTCCTGATTTCATTGATAATAACAATATGACATTGTTGAAAATTAATAGCAATATAAAGGCACATAACTATTTATATTGTACGCTATTCATTTGTGGTACTGTTAAAATAATTAATACCAAAAGAAGTAGAAAAATCAGTGCCGAAAACGTTCTGTATAAATCATCATATATCAACAAGAAATGAAACAAAACAAAAGAAAGATATATCCTATAACAACAGGTACCGGCAAAGAATATGATTTCAGCACTAAAATAAAAGTAAACATCCTTAGTTATATTTGAACTTCCCTCAACCGTCTGCGCTGCTTTACAACCAATCGTAACCACTTCTGTCCTTTCTGAAAAATAGGGGATAATTAGTGATTTATTGAGTAAAAATAGGAAATAACTGGTAACACGAACATTATCTAGTTATTAAGTTAGCTAAGTAAATATGTGGTGGTAGTTGGAAAGTAATAAATAGGCAATAAATAGGCAATTTTTCGCGTTACATGAAAAATATTATCTTAACTGGAAATTTATCGCGTTTGTTAACTAGATAACTAGATAGTTTTCGCAATAGTTAACTAGATAAGTGTTAGTAGTAAGAGACACTTACCGTAATTTCTTTTAGTTACGTTATTTATCTTAATTAGAAACTGATCGTGTTAGATAACTAGATAACTAGATAATTGTCTTGAAAATTAAGTGGTCAACTAGAAACGTATCGAGTTAGTTAAGTGGATCACTGGCGGCAGAACTATGCCATCATACATTTTGTTGATATGTGTCCCAAGTATTATTACATTTTTTTTCTAATTTGGAACTTATTAGTTGTGTGACCTGTATAATTGATGATCTTATAGTTAAATTTCTTAGATCAATAATTTATTAACTATAAAGCAGCGAGTGCTTGAGTGCACAATTCATTTTATGATTCAAGGGCCAAAACTCCGACATTAATTATCAGTTTAAACATTTCAAGAACTAGTCTAAGATGTTATAACTACTGAGTAAGTCATAGCAAAGGTACAATGAAAACTGAACATGGTAGAGTACACACATCATATAACTATATTTTTGGCAGTTCAAGTGACAAAACTCCCAACATTAATTATTGGATTTGGCTAGTTCAACATGTCTGCGATATTATGATTATATAACAAATTTGTAAGTTTGGTGATGATCAAATAATAAATTGTGTTGCTAGAATGCACCTAAAGTCAGAGTGCATTTTTGATGTTTCACAAGCTTTAACTATGATAACAATTTGCTTACTTTGACGTTCAAGATATTATGGTTATACGCTGTTTAGTGAAGATCAAATGCAAAATACAGATTCTAGAGTGAACACAACAATAACGTTCAAGGACACATGATGGACACAGGGTGATCAGAATAGCTTGATCTGTTGAGCTAAAAATCTCAACTGAAAAACGTGTATATATTTGTGTGTTATGTTTGAATTCTGGGTTAAACTTTGTTACATGCTCAACTAAAAAAATGACTCGTTACAACAAAATAAATATAAATACATTGTTTTCAAATAATATCATTATTTCTGAAGTTTCATATCACTGTTAATAATTATATTTATCTGAAAAATTGTTAAGCAATCCCTGAATTTTACCGCAACCATAATCTGCAAGCTCTAAAATCCTAGATTGCAAGATACAGAAGCTGGACCCATCAGTAGCCAATCTGCAAGAACTGGCATAATTTTAGCAATGAGAATAGCAGAATTAACCCCAGGCCAAGATCTGACATCTTACTGATGGTACGAGGAGAGTTGAAGCTGTTATCCGGGCACGCGGCAACTATACCTGCTACTGGTGAATTTCATGTTAGGGCAATACCCGAAAATATTCCTTGAACACGTATTTTAAACTCTAGAGCTCCATACTTAAAACATGTATATTTTTGGTAAAGAAACAGCACTTGTACTGGTGCTTCGATATCTTGATTAAAAGGTACACTAAACTGATAACCATGCAGGCTTTTTATTGTTAAAGTTCACGCTACACATCACATTATTTGTCTTAGCTCAATTTGTTGGTCATCTCATGACAACACTTGACAAATTTCCAGGGATGCTCAACTTTTGCCCATGTGTATATTTATATGCACAAGTGTTTTCCTTCTTACATTTGTAATGCAAATACTTATTCATCAATTTCTAATGTATCAGTTTTAAAATATCTGTTTGCACACTAAAATTGAGATGTTTTGTGAATACCTCCCCTGACACTATTTTGATTCGTTTGATCCTTAAAATCCAACTGCTGCCCTCAATGCTGCTTAATTTAAGTGAAAGTCTTATGAAAGTGAAAGTCTGGGTCCAGAATTGACCCGACACTAGAACTAATATTGCTCCACCCACATGCAATGTGGCATTGTTAGTCGAAGTAAATACAATGTAGTGTTTATCTAGACATTGTCAGCTTGTCTAAGGAAAATGACGGATTAGTAACCAATATCGATCTCTGATTATTTGCTTGACAGATCGCGTCATGCCAGTTTACGACTTCTACATGTAAATAATCAAGTTAACAAAAAAATTATTAAAACTTATGATAAAATACTCTTCTAATTTTTTTCATTGTAATGACACGACACAACACACAGGCTAGAATTAAACTAGATTCGTCCATCTCCTGTGGACTGTAGTATTGCTTCCATTTCCCTTCTGCAAATCACACCTTGTTTTATAATCTTCAGTTAAAAGACCCATTGCCGAGTTGTAGTTTAAAATATGGGAGTCGTACTGTGAAAAAAGTGACGTCCACTACTCCTCTGAATAGGAGGGAGGAACACAATGGGCTTAACATCATTTTCAACACATACAAATTTACATATATCTTATGTATTTAATTTTACAGATGGAGGAGATCGCAAAATGAATCGCTTATTTTTAAAAGTAACTGACCATCTTTTTAATTAACCGCCAAAGACTTTAACTCACAACCTCAGCAACGAGAAAAGTGGTCTCAACACGGCACTAGACCCCTCAGAAATGGCTGATCCGCTCCCACCCACGGCATCTTTTAAACAGTCTGCTAGAAAATCATTTAGGTATCATAGAAACTCTTATTAACATTATAAAAACATCTTAGAAACATTATATAATGTCTAGTGACATATACTGCAGTTTAACTATATAATTCCTAGTGACATATACTGCAGTTTAACTATATAATTCCTAGTGACATATACTCTAGTTAAACTATAGAATTCCTTGTGAAATATACTGCAATTTAACTATATAATTCCTAGTGACATATACTGCAGTTTAACTATATAAACATCAAAGTAAAATAGGAAATCAACCAACAACACAGTAAATGATGTTTGTATAAACGTCTCATTACACAGTTACGCCTCCTTTTCCCATGATTCTTACGCATAAAATGTCCTATGTAATTTGGATTTGAAAAATGTTCGTAATGGCTCATAGTGATTGTGATGTCTTGTTGAAAATGAGCAGAGCAAAAGCTGGCATAGCATATACTACAATAAGATATCACAGGAGTTATAAAAATACTTTTATATGATTTCAACATATGCATTTATTTATGAGTAATTGAGGATTTTTTTAAAGAAAAAATTTAGGGTGTCACTGCACTCCCTTTAAAAAATAAGCTGGTCAACCAGTTATTGTGCAATTTCTTGCGGGGATACATTCCTGCTATGAAAAAAATAAGAATATATATTGTTTTTGGAGAATTAATTTCCGTGTTTTTGTTCAAGTTTTTCAAATATGTTGTATTCAAGTGCTATTTCTATTTCAATTTATTTTGTTTTTAAATAGTACTTAAATAATGTAAACGGAGGTGTGCCATTTTTCGAAGGTTTAATTTTTTGTTAAACAAAACTCATGTTAAGATTTAAGCTGTTAAGGTATATTTTAAACTCATTTCATAAACTTTGTATTTTGTCATATCAACATCTCTCATGAGAAGATGCATGAGTTTGCTGTATTCGTTGGGCTCTATGCTTCTGAGAAATACTTACTGCAAACTTTATCACTTTCACTAAAATATTGATAGATTGAATGTTTAGCGTCATGTCTATGCCATCGAGGGCTAACAAACGATCAGCTAACCTGACCACAGTTTCCTGGGATTCTGAAAGGTTAACCAGTATTCGAGCACACCTCATCTCCGTGAGTAACTGATTGCTTTCCCACTTCAATCAGCGGTGAGAGACGAATGATAATGAGATACAATGTCGTATATCAATCATCACGGAGACTGTTGCCGGGCAGGGATAGGAACTCACGACCCCTGGATTGATAGTCAGACGCGTAACCGACTGAGCTAATCGGGCCCGGCTCACTAAAATATGAGTTAATAAAAAGAGGTGTTCATGCTAGTTTTTTCATATATTTGAAAATGAAACACTTTAAAAACACGATGTTTGCTTGTGATTTCGAACGACGTGAAAGAACGCCATATGGAAACTAAAGTAAAATACGACGCCGTTCAAAATAGCTTGCAAACGTCGTATGTTTTTAAGTGTTCATTTTTTATTTGAATTCGAATTTATGAAAACACTAGCGTGATGACCTCCTCTTTTTATTCAGTCATATTGTAGTAAAAAGAAAAAATTTCAACATAAATTTTATTAAATTCAAGAACTTGTACAAGAGCGTTTTTGCGCAATCAAGCATAAATGTTCAAAAATTGTTGTTTTTAAACCTGCGTTTAAATCAATCCCGTCGTAATGATTAGATGTAAAGGTAACACAATTTGCATTTTATCTGTATAAAAGTGTTAATCGTATCACAGAAAATAAAATAAGTAATTTAAAAATGTTATTAAAATCAATATGTACCGCTAGGGGACGCTGTTAAACAGAACCTGCGGTACTAAACATAAAAAACAATGATCAAGTGATAGCTGATACTTCATAGTATAAGCGTACAGATTATTGATAATTTATAGCAGATTTCAAAAAATAGGGTAGAAAAACCGAAAACTACCTTAAAAGACGTATTTATCAAAAGAGTAAAAATACAAACTGGGTTCGGTTAGCTCAGCTGGTAACGTGTTTGACAGTCAATACGTGGGTCGCCATAGTCAATGTGATGTAAGGCCATGTCTTATTGCACAATGCACCAGTCAAAAACGTCTACTGTTGAAATTGATACAAACTTTTTCATCAGCTATATTGCAGACAAATGATTTTTGTTAATAGTCGAGAATAGCTTGCATGTACATCTTTCAGTAGCAAATCTGGTGACGGTATTCTGTGAATGCTTGGATTGTGCAAAAAAATGGAATGTTTTTACACGATCTTGTTATTCAATCGTAACATGTTCTTGTTAAATTCTAAAAACAAAACATAAAGAGATGCATGAACCATATAAACCCTTATCATATTCATTGTATAAGGGAAATAATCATTGCAAATAAATTAATTTATTGTGCTGTAACAGTTACCTCCCTTCAAAATTTAAGTTCCATTTGTAGTAGAGGACAAACTATTCCGCAGTAAAATGCATTCAGGAACAACAATGTCATAAACTATTTTAATAAAATTGTGATAAATCAGGAATGTATCATCTTGCATACATTGACATTTAAATCGCACAAAGCGATACATTGTTGATAGTGTTGATGATGACAGTATATGGATTTTGTCAAATTTGGAGGCCATTTTGGCGGCCATCTTGGATTTCCGCCATTTTGAAAGTTGATCTCGGTGTTAAAATAATCAGTTCTAATATAATATATCTAAGATAATTGTTCTATGTTCATGCCAAGTTTGGTGCTTTTCTCAAAAATGGCACAATTTTTTCACGAAATGGCTCCACGACAGGTTCATTTGTTCATGCAGAAAGCCGGTAGAACATGGAGAGCAAATGTTAACATAATGCTGCGGAATATTTTCACCTTTGCTATGCGGTCGCTTATGATACGAAAATCCCAACATTTCAGTCTTTGCTACGCTCCATTAAATAGCATTCGTGTGCAGACATCAAATATAAAAAATAAAAACAAATATAAACGTTATCATTTTGTTTTTCGTACATTGTTGCTTTAATCCGACAAATACATAAGAAACTACTTTCCCTTGTGTAATTTGTAGCGATTGCAAAGTAGTTAAGCGGTGCATATTAAATGAGCTTATTTTCAATAATAAATTTATTAAATTGAATAGTGGATTAGTGGTCCAGTGGTTAAGGCTTGGAATACCAATCAAGAGGTCGCAGGTTCGATCCCCCGCTCCTCCAACTAAAAATACATATCAGTTTTTCGGATGAGACTTAACAAAATTTGAGGTCCCATGTATCGGTGCTTACACCGGGCATGTCAAAGAACCAGGGACGCTACAAAAGGGTCTCCTGTATCTCTGCACTATCCTCCAAAATTCTAACTATTTTCTGGAAGCGTAAGAAAACATTGTATTTAGTATGATATCCAATGCTTATGACTGTGACACAGTGCAAGTTTGAGTGGTTGGTAGGATAAAAGTGCTGTTTCAGATACACTTATTACCCTTTCAGTGGATCGTTTATAAAAGATTGCCCATTCAAAACTGTTCGATATGTAACTAGTATCTCGCCGGAAGCAGCATATCAGATATTTTGTAACAGTAACCTGTTTCATTAAATAATAACAATAATAATAATATTAATATAGTATGTGATCGATATGCTCATCATTCTAGCGTTGTCTGTAGAACGGACCCAGTTCTCCCGATTGGGTTAGTCCAGTAGCAGCACATTTGAGCACGTTGATTCAGAGAAAGTTTGAATGACGTCATTATTAAACGTTCAATTCCTATGAATTGTGGGATCGCCATAGAATTCCCGGCTTTTTTTATTGGGGGTTAATAGACCCGAATCAAACATATTCAGCATAGGAATTACCCAATCTCAACTATGTGCACGCACCTAGCGTAGGTATTATTTTTGTATCTTTTTAATAATAAGTATATATAGAACAATGATAATGTCCAATCATCAAAGTGATTTTGCGAACGGGAGCAGCCATTCGAACCCATGACACATGGGTTGACAGTCAGGAAGGTTACAAGCTGAAGTAACTGGACCCAGCATGTAATTGAACTTTTGTAGTAACTGTGTCTTTTGATTACTATATGCCCCACGAACAATACGTATAGATGGAAGATGTGTTGATCGATTGCATATTAAAATGTTATCTTGTTAATAAAAACATGCATATCAAAATGTGAAATAACATCTGATAAAATGATTCCTTGTTAACACAGAAATGAAAATAGTTGATTGTCATGCAACACTTCTCATGCTCCCCTGGCACCTGTTAAAAGCGGTATTCTATTCTCGAATGGCACTCAATGAGCAATCGGAACATCGCTTGGCCATTTCCGCCTACCTCCGAACGATGTTCGATATTTAGTACGGAGGCGGAAATGGACGAGCGTTGTGTGTCAATAACATCTGCTAAAGATTTCCCATCGGAAGCATAGAACACAATCAATCAATCGTTAAAAACATTGCTCGGCAGTTTCCGCTGATGTATTTGGTACGTATATTTCGTGCTAAGGCGGAAATGGCCGAGCGATGTTACGATTGGCAACCAATACACGAATACAGCATACTTTTATTGCGTCGAAATGACGAATTATTGAGTAAAATTCAATATGTTTGTATTCAATTATTTTCTTGTTCAGACATTTATCATTTAAAAGCGGTATAGCAAACAAATAAATGAATGATATGCTTAGATAGGTTATAGCATTGTATGCAAATTTCGCACAAGTTTTCCCTTGTATACGGAAGAAGAACACTTATTAAACAAGTACTTATTTCCCTTAAATGAATATTCAATAAAGTCGAGTACAACATACGGAAGAAAAACATGTATCTACTATGAATGCATTAAAGAACGATAATGACCTGTAAGAGTATGTGTAAGATTCACTGTGTCATTAAACGGTAGTGAAAACATTACAAAAGTTCAATGTGATATACGTTACTTAAAAATGCAACAGGAATTATTTTTGTTTCTTCAAACACTTCTTTAAGTTCGTTTTAATGAGATGTCACATTGATAATTCTTGGAACAGTACGATTAAAAGTTATAACAATTGATTCCGGTGGTTTTAAGATGGGTTTATAAACGTTCTCAAAACATTCACAGTGTCAATAGAGAGGTGGGTGAACACATAGCAAAAGTTATATCAAAGATAACGCTAAAAGTGGTATTTGTTTGTAAAATGCATCAGGAGTATGCTTCCTTTCAACAAACAAACTGATTAGGCTTGAATTAGATGTCACATTAAGAGTTCTTCGACCAGTAAGATTAAAAACTATAACAATGGATTCCAGTGGTTTTAAGACGGTTGAGACATTGAACAACGAGGGAATAAAACGGTTAATTCCTGTGTTTCTGTATTTAGTAGTTATAGCATGTACAGGGATGGCTGGAAACTCTCTGGTATGCATAATACACAAAAGACAAAATTATATGAAGTCAAATTCGAAATTCTTTATTTTGTGGTTAGCTGTTATTGATTGTATCAACTGCGGGATAGTGTCTCTAGAATTTGTAAACGTAGCACATCAATATACATATACAAATGTCTGGATTTGCAAAATAGCAACATTTTTCATATTATGGCCGACGCTCATTTCCGGCGCAAGTCATTTTGTCATCAGTATATAAAGATACAGGAAAGTATGCCGACCACATCAGTGGCAGATTTCACACAGAGCGGCGAGAATTATATGCTTAATTGTCACGATTGTTTCTCTCATGTTTTCTTGGCCTGCGCTTATGGTTTTTGGAATACAAAACATCACCATACGTCCTTACAACATAACTGGTACCCAAAGCGAAGTTTCCAATGCTTTTGATGAATCAATTTATCTTAAACTATATAATGGATTCCTGTGGATTTTGTTTATATTGTTTTTTTTATTAATGGGGATATTTTACATACTCATTGCCAGGAAAATATTCAAACAGATGAGAAAGAAGAAATCAAAACAAATCCAAATGAGTGAAAGCGACATAAACGCATCAAGAGATATAACTGACGACAATTTAACTGACGAAACTTATTCAGGATGTTACTCCAGTGCAAACATTTCATCGGTCAAAACTGACATGAATAATGAAATATCACACATAACACTTCGAAGTAGGCTAAAGGCAAAAACTCTAAAACAAGCACGAACGAAACGATCTGCATATACCATGTCTTTAATTTCTTTAGCATTCGTGGTTAGCTTTTTGCCTTATTTAGCATTGCGACTTAAAGTGAGTCTGGACCCAGGCTTTGTTGATTCCATGTCTGATGTTGAAAGGGCCGTTTACAAGTTTTTTATTCGAACATTTTTCTTGAATTGTGGTATTATTAATTTAGCTGTGCTTTATTGAAATATCCAATTGAATTGATCAATCAAATTATTTAAGATTCTCTCTTGATTTATCTCCCCATTTTCATTAATTATATCGTTTGTATATGTAAGTTTAGATTTTATCCAATTGTTGAATATTATTAAACATTTGCCGTTTATTTTAAGTTTTTCGTTTCCCCAAATGATTTGTTTTCTAATAGACTGAAAGTCTTTACACGTTTTTTTTTCACTTGAATCCAACAGTTTCTAAGATCAATATAAAATTCAGGTATTGGTTGGTGACCAGGAATGCTTTTAAAACTGTTTATATTCATTTAAAAAATTAAGTAATTTTCTCCAAATATATCTAAAAAATGTCTTGGTAAGATTTTCCAATTCACTTAATCACCATTCGTCGAAACTCTAATCCATTTCATTTTGAATGATTTAAAAAAAGGAAGCTGGATCACAGATTTCTATTCGATCTTTCAACTTATCACCAATCAATGTCGTATTTTTACTTTTTCACGCTTACCACTCCGTCGAAAATTAAAAATCATAGTATTTAATCTATCTAAAACAGATTGAGGTACTAATGACTGAACAGCATCATCAAATGTTGGTTGTTAAAGTGTTTTGATTATTTGGTATTTTCAAAAAAAAGCTAGATTTCTTTTTTGCCAGTTTTTATTGTCAAGTCACATTTTTCTAGTTTTGATTCCCAACTAAGAATATTACATTCGTGTTTATTGTGTCCAAAATGAAAACCAAGTGCATTGATTGGTTTTTTTTATCCAGTTGATTTTTCCGATAATTTCTTTACATGTTTTAAGCCTACCTATCCAAAGACCATCAGTTGTATTACGATATTTTAATCCCGAATGTTTATCAAAGTTTTCTAATTTATTAAGTGATATCACAATTTCCTCTTTTGAATTTAAAAATAATGTAGTGTCGTCAACAAGTTGAGTATTTTTTATTGATTTGATGCCATTATGCGTTTTCACTTTGATACATTGTAATCGTGTGTACTGTCTTATATTTAATGCTACAAGTATAAATAATAAAGCAGATATAGGACACCCTTGTCGTATTCCTCTTTCAAACTTAAAAAATCAGATTTTCAAACGTTATTAATTATGCATGTCTGACTGTTTTTATACAGTCACATTTAACTTATTTATGAAAGAATTATTAAAACTAAATTAATTTAAAGTTAATAATAAAAAGTCCTATTCGACTGAATCAAAAGCTTTGATCTTTCAACGAAATCGACTTAAAATAAATCAGTATAAAGTATTGAGTACTGTACTCATGTATCAATCGTTTTTGTGAGTTTGTATGCGAATATATTTCCGCATCATCCTTATGCTTGATTGCACCAATTATTCTTATTTTTTGTAGTGAATGATAACCCTCGTCTCAAATGGTGAATGTTTGTACCAATATTCGTTTTGTAGTATATTGAATCAATAGCCCTTATGTGTGGTGAATATTTTACCCAAATACCCTATGTGTGTAGTGAATATTTGAACTCATTGCCATTATGTGTGTGGTGAATAATTGAACCCATAGCCCTTATGTGTGTGGTGAATATTTGATCACATATCCCTTAATTGTGGGGTGAATATTTGAACCCGTTGCTCTTATGTGTGTGGTGAATATTTGAACCCATATCCCTTATGTGTGTGGTGGAGATTTGAGCTCTTATGTGTGTGGTAAATATTTGAACCCGTAGCCTTTATGTTTGTGGTGAATATTTGAATCCGTAGCCCTTATGTGTGTGGTGAATATTTTAGCCTTTCTATGTGTGATGAATATTTGAACCCATAGCCCTTATGTGTGTGGTGAACATATGAACCCATGGCCCTAATTTGTGTGGTGAATATTTGAACCAGTAGTCTTTATGTGTGTGATGAATATTTGAACCCATATCCCTTAACTGTGTGGTGAATATTTGAACCAGGAGCCCTTATATGTGGGATGAATTTTTTAACCTAAAGCCCTTATGAATGTGGTGAATATTTGAACACGTATTCCTTATGGGTGTGGTGAATAATTTAAACCATAGTTCTTATGTGTGTGGTGAATATTTGAACCGATATCTTCTAAGTGTGAGGTGAATATTTAACCTGTAACCCTTATGTGTGTAATGATTATTTGAACCCGTATTATTATATGTGTTGTGAATATTTGAACCAATATCCCTTATGTGTGTGATGAATATTTGAACCCATAGCCGTTATGTTTGTGATGTACAATTGAACACATAGCCCTTATGTATATGTTGAATATTTGAACCCATAGCCCTTATGTGTGTGGTGAATATTTTAACCCGTAGCGCTTATGTTTGTGGTAAATATTTGAATCCATATCCCCTTAGTGGGGGGTGAATATTTGAACCCATAGCCCTTATGTGTGTAATTAATATTTGATTCAGTAACAGTATGTGTGTGGTGAATATTTGAACCCGTAGCCTTTACTTTTCAGGTGAATATTGAACCCATAGCCCATATGTGTGTAGTGAATATTTGAACCCATATCCCTTATGTGTGTGGTATATATTTTAACACATATCCCTTATGTGTCGGATTAATATTTTAACTTGTAGACATTTTGTGTTTGGCGAATATTTTAACCCATATCCCTTATGTGTGGGATGAATATTTGAACCCATATCCCTTATGTGTGGGATGGTATTTGAACCCGTAGCCCTTACGTTTGTGGTGAATATTTGAACCCATAGCCCTTATGAGTGTAGTGAATATTTGAACCCATATCCCTAATTGTGGGATGAATTTTTGAATCCATATCCTTTATGTGTGTGGTGTATAATTGAACCTATATCCCTTATGTGTTGGATGAATATTTCAACCCATATCCCTGATGTGTGGGATGAATATTTGAACCCATATCCCTTATGTGTGTGATGAATATTTGAACCCATATCCTTTATGTGTGTGGTGAATATTTGAACCCGTAGCACTTATGTTTGGCAAATATTTGTACCCATATCCCGTATGTGTGTGATGAATATTTGTACCAATGTTCGTCCTTCATACATTTTGAGTACTTTAATCATCGTCCTAATGTTTGTGACGAATGTTTATACCCATTTATCGCTGGTAGTGGGAGGGTCATTATACAAGATAAACATGCAAATATTGTTCATGAACTAATGACTGGCAGTGAGAGGGCCATTATACAAGATAAACATGCGAATATTGTTCATGAACTAATGACTGGCAGTGAGAGGGCCATTATACAAGATAAACATGCGAATATTGTTCATGAACTAATGACTGGCAGTGAGAGGGCCATTATACAAGATAAACATGCAAATATTGTTTATGAACTAATGACTGGCAGTGAGAGGGCCATTATACAAGATAAACATGCGAATATTGTTTATGAACTAATGACTGGCAGTGGGAGGGCCATTATACAAGATAAACATGCGAATATTGTTCATTAACTAATGACTGGCAGTGGGAGGGCCATTATACAAGATAAACATTCGAATATTGTTTATGAACTAATGACTGGCAGTGGGAGGGTCATTATACACGATAAACATGCGAATATTGTTCATGAACTAATGACTGGCAGTGAGAGGGCCATTATACAAGATAAACATGCGAATATTGTCCATGAACTAATGACTGGGAGTTAGAGGGTCATCATACAAGATAAACATGCGAATATTGTTCATGAACTAATGACTGGCAGTGAGAGGGCCATTATACAAGATAAACATGCGAATATTGTTCATGAACTAATGACTGGCAGTGAGAGGGCCATTATACAAGATAAACATGCGAATATTGTTCATGAACTAATGACTGGCAGTGGGAGGGTCGTTATACACGATAAACATGCGAATATTGTTTATGAACTAATGACTGGCAGTGAGAGGGCCATTATACAAGATAAACATGCGAATATTGTTCATGAACTAATGACTGGCAGTGAGAGGGTCATTATACAAGATAAACATGCGAATATTGTTCATGAATTAATGACTGGCAGTGAGAGGGCCGTTATACAAGATAAACATGCGAATATTGTTCATGAACTTTGCTTTTAACCCGTTCATCTATTATGCCCAGAATAGCTCAGTCGGTTACAAGCCTGATTACCAATCCAGGGGTCGTGAGTTCGAATACCCCGCCCGGCAACAGTCTCCGTGGTGATTGATATACGACATTATGTCTCATTATCATTCGTCTCTCACCACTGATTCAAGTAGGAAAGCTAAAAATTACTTGCGGAGATGAGGTGTGCTCGAGTACTGGTTAATTCCAGGAAACAGTGGTTAGGTTAACTGATCGTCTGTTAGCCCTCGATGGCATAAAAATGACGCTTAATATTCAATCAATTTATTATGCAACTGTCTCCAAATTTCGAAGAGGTGTTGAAGCACTACTTTGGTCACATTACTCTTTCAAATTGTTGTACAATACAGACAAAATTGTTTCACTGATAGAAACTAGTTCTTTGAAAGTATTTTTTACAAAATTAAGATGAAGTTTCTATAGTTTATTCAATATATACTGAACGGAATAACTAACCCGTCACCAAGCATGTATCAAAGCCATTTTAGCTACTCCAAACCACCCCCACACTCCCCGGAACGTATTATAATAGTTCCTTGAAATATAGACTTGAATGAAATAGAACACTTAGATTAACAATGAACAATCGGGCTATGTAAAATCAATACATAATTGTCTGGTTATGTCATATATACATTTTGATAGCGCTACTCAGTATTTTGACGAAGTTATTGGAAATACAAAAGTGTGGGTGAGGTAGTTCAGCGGTTCAGTTTAGTTTACAGTCAAACCTGTCTTAAGTTGCCAGTCAAGGGAAGGGGCAAAAACATTTAAGTTAGGTTGTTCAGTACATTTTGAATGATATGAAGACATTCGTCAAAAGGAACTTAGTGTAATTTTGTTTATATTATGCGTTATGAAAATAGAAGTGTTAACTTTAACTTTGTACTTAGGCACATACATTGGTAACTGTATATTTCTAACACCATTCAGAAATTCCCTGTGATTTCAAAGATTGGTGCTCTTAGAAAACGGCATATACAGCCGGTGAAATCTCCACATGTTTTACTACGTCATTTGTTTACAAATTTCGAATGCCACCGTAAACGGTGTAAACCAACTATGTTTGTCAATTTAAATTGACTATTTATTTGTAAAATGACAAAAACATGAGGTTATATTAAATATTTTGTACAGTTTAACGATTGTGTTTGACTTTTACCAACAACTACTTTTACATCGCATCAATTAATGATTTGCGTCATTCGGTTAACGGTAAGCTTGTCACTGGAGTAACATGGTTCAGCGAGTGAATTTTAAGGATAAAATGTATCAGTGCGTTTGAATGATCGTCGTTTAAAACTTCCCTGTAAAACCTCACATCCCGGTGTGAATATGGTCTCCGGTTACGTGTTTTTATAGGGTCAACATACAAATTCGGCGATTTTACGTCATTTCAAGTAAGACAAATGTCAATAATTTCTTTAATATTGAACACATTTAAATGCCACCAAGTGCAGATACCCCACATAAGTAAACCAATTATAGCGGTGTGATCCGAGTTCCCGAGAGATGAATAGTTATCGAGATTACATTGTCCAACCGGAAAAAAAGAGGGCGCACACACATG
The DNA here is from genome assembly GCA_029582155.1 of Panopea generosa. Lineage (NCBI taxonomy): Eukaryota > Metazoa > Mollusca > Bivalvia > Adapedonta > Hiatellidae > Panopea > Panopea generosa. The sequence continues at coordinate 63,924,313 of CM055902.1, forward strand.
GAAGAAAAATAAAGTTAAAATTTATGTTTTACTACAATCATAGTAATTTTGTTGATTAATAGATTTACCATTTATAAATAACCGTCATTGCTAGTGTTAAATTTCAAAATTAGGTTAAATATAAACAAAAACATGGTTATAAAGTAAAATGATAGGGTGAGCACATGAAAACCTTTCAGATAGGGTGCACACTTAAAACACGATATATCGAATAGCTGAACCTGTTTCTTTTTAAATACAAAGGTCTTTGGCCTTGGCATTTTGTAAGTGAATTAAACATAAACACATGTTGGATAGTAAGAGTTAAAACGTACACTATTTAGATTTATACGAAACATAATGTCATTGATAAATGTGTATCGTTAATCACAGGTTCACCAGGGAAAATCAAAATTGGATCTGTCATTGAAAAGATCTCGATGCCAAAAAAAAGTTTCTCAAATAGTCTCTGGAAACTTTGATTTCGCAAAACGGGGTACTTAGCCCATATCACCAAATATAAGGTACAATAGTTTGAACTTATTTATTTCACATCGATTGTAAACAATTTCTTACAACTTAGGCAAATTACGCTCGAAGTCTTCCTGGTTATAACCAGTTCTAAGCATATGCGGAAAAATGTCTTGCTCAAGGACACGACACATAACAGTGACAGAGGATGGCACCGACGACTATCTGGTCATGGGTTCGGTGCTCTACCACAGGATCACGCGCTACACACAAAGGTACGATAAAATAAAAGATACTAGTACAAGAATTGATAGGGCTCACATAAAAAAGTATAGATACATTGTCAGAAGATTTGATAAAGTTTTGCTGTAATTCAAGACTCGTTTCCACTTAAAAAGTTGCATTCGTGTTGTCTAATGGTTTGACTGCACTAACACAACACAAATGCGCTTTGCTGACGATAAGTAATAGTTTTTGAAACTACTTACTTTATCTCATACATTCTCATACATACTTATACATTCGTGATCATGTGTTGTTTAATTTATTAAACTCCTCGTCAAAGTGATATAACGCTCGGCAGAGCCTCGTAAACTCGTTTAACAAATTTAGTAATAAATGAGCTCTCATGTAAGATCCTCTATTTACGCCATTAGCCATTATTACGCTCATGCATGCTATTGGTGAACTTTTGGACAAGGCTTCCCGTTTGTTAGAACAGATCTCAAGACAAATACATTCTAACAGAAGACAAAATGACATTTCTTATTACACTATGGTTCGGAATATCATATATATATACAATATCATTGATAGAAACTCTTTTGTTATAATATGTTTATTTAAGAAAATAAGACTGTATGGTGTGAAACTGTAATTCATATTCATATACATATATAACTGATGTCAGTAATGACTTTAAAAAAATAATAAACATCTTTTAAAAGTAAGATGCTAATTAAGCTTGAATTTTAGTTAACTTTATGCTCATTGTTTAATTGCAGTAAACTTTTTATATATTTTGAAGCATTATGTACAAAAACAAGAACTTAGAAATATGTGTTGCATTTTTGTACCAGTTGACCTAAAAAAACATAGATATACTTGTTAAATTATGATTGAGGGGTCATTACACATGTTACAGAACTTAGTTTAATTGGCGCCTAATAACCTAATTTCTTATTGTATTGATTAAAATAGTATAACTAATAGTAAATAGTATTACTAATAGTATTACTATGAAGCATAAACTATTGCAGGTAACACTAAAAGGTGTAAGATAATAAAATGTACACTTCCAAAGAATAAACACTTTTCAAAAACTAAAAACAAAGCTTCTCTTTGTTTGTTTTTCTATGTTTTGCAGATAAAAATCAGCATAGAAGCATTATATTGAAGTTGTGTCCGCTTTAACCTAAAATAATTACAGATTTACTAGATACAAACGGTATTTCAAATTATAAAGATTCCAATATCTTAAATATGTTATATTTGTGATAGGAAACACGTTGTTAAAACATAAGCATCATAGAATATATACTGGTCATACATATTACCGCGAGTCTAAAAAATGTTCAGTCATGTAAAGAATGGCAACAATAATAAACAGTAATAAGGTTACTCAAGTGTGCTGAGTAATAAACAGTTGCCGATACGAAATATAAACTAATGCCGACGCTAACGGAAGTTGGAGCTTTGCGCATGTCTTCCCAGATTGTTATTATACGGGCATTCGCGGTATAAGGTATATCGCGGTATTAGGTATACAAGGGATAATAGTATTAATGGTTTGAAACAGTGAACGTGGAGTAGAAATCATGTTTCTTTACCAACACAATATATAAAGTCATTTATAAGTTATAAAAAGAAGAATATTATGTCAAGTGATAATATAATAAATCATACAAATACTAAAATATATTATAAAATTAGATCTATATAATATAATAACGAAATATTATGCTCTTCATGAGACGTAACGTAAGAATGACCAAACATTACACAATACAACATAACTAACTAATACAAGTAATGTAACAAAACGTAATGTAACAAAATAAAACTAACTTAATGCAATGTGACGTGATGTTGTGTGATGTGATCTTACGTGGCGTTTCTCATGACAACATGACGTCGCGCCAGGAAAACGAGATCGCGCAGCCAATGACAGGTCAACGGTTCCTTTTTAGCTTCGCCCAGCTGCATATGTTTTTATTGCGAATGAAAAAGCACATAACAAAACATAACATAGCATAACGTAATGTAACGTAGCGTGACTTGGCGAAACGTGGCGTAACGTAACGTAACGAAGCATAACATCATGTCACAAATCAAATAACAATTAGCAAACTATTAAAACAGACCATATATTTTTGTCGGCTTATATATAATTCACCCATATGTTGTCACTGTCAAAATATAGAGAAAAAACTGATGTAAATCATACACAAAATATATTCTCCACTGTTTGCTCCCCATATTACGTCATTCCAGTGACTACTTCCGGTTGTCGGGGTATCTTGATCTCGTCCATATGGTGAACTACCACCAATGAAACGAGCTCTCTGATTAGCTTAAAAAAATTAGGGTGTTCCGGGCATTTAGCTTGATAATACGCTTACTTCTGGTTGGATGAGAAACGGTCACAATTAAAAGATATAAGTTTATAATGTTTGTGTTAATAACAACGTAGTGGCTGTAAACACGGTGCATCGTAAAAGTTACAAGAAATAACCGTGATTTGATCTGTAGAGAAGGTTGGCCAGCGTCCCTACCCGATAGGTTACCAGATATAACCGTGATTTGATCTGTAGAGAAGCGATGCCAGCGTCCCTACTCAATATATTACCAGATATAACCGTGATTTGATCTGTAGAGAAGTGTGGCCAGCTTCCCTACTCAATATGCTACCAGAAATAACCGTGATTTGATCTGCTACCAGAAATAACCGTGATTTTATCTGTAGAGAAGCGTGGCCAGCGTCCCTACTCAATATGTTACCAGATATAACAATGATTTGATATGTATTGAAGCGTGGGCAGCGTCCCTAATCAATATGTTACCAGATATAACCGTGATTGAAACGTGGCCAGCGTCCCTACTGAATATGTCGACTGTTATGTTATTTAAGTATCTGGTTATGTTTTGTTTATAAGCATAAAGATATCAACATAAAATACTAGAGGAAATTGCACTTGTTATAATTTAATTTTATCCACGCAGCGGTCAATTTCCGAAAACTCACACGTTTTTTATAACTCAAACATGTATTAAATATCAAGACGAAAGGGAAAGCACACATGGACTTTTATTTTTAGTTATTTTATTTTAACAAAAGTATCTTAATTAGTAGTTGTATGATAGTGCTTATCCAGTGACTTAATTAAATGTGTATATGTCTCCGGTTAATTAAATTTAATTTACGATATATGGTTTGTGTACATAAGTTGTAAAAGTAAGTAAAATCACGTTCTCTATTAAGAAAAATAATCCTGAGGTGGAAAATGGCTCAGAAGTAAAGAGATTTGATACAACATAAGAAGTATATGGCTGCATGTTTAAACGTGCGAGAGGATAGTATAGAAATGTGATTTGAGGTCATGATGAGATGTTGACTAATGAATGACCATATTTGAAAAAATGGATAGAAGAATGATATTTTTAAAATATATTATCAAGAAAAATAACTTATTAGTACTAAGAGTAAAAAATAAACCAATGACCTAATTACTGTTTATATGTTTATGAAATAAACTGTGTACTAGCAGTAACACACGTGTTTAGCTATTATAGTGTTGTTATTTCTTTACTTTTTCATTCAGGGGGTGGGGGAGGTGTTATCAATATTTTTTCACTTTGTGATCGAAACTGTTTTAGACACATTCAGCGTATTTTAGTTTAAACAAACCATCCACGAATCTTTTTTAAAGCTTTGTCTACCAAGTTTGGTTAGGTATTTATTGGTTATTTACATACATGTATGCTAGTATAAATCTTTTTATGTGTTTTTTCACTTTTCACAATTATCTGATATTTCGTTTTCAGTGTAATTGTGGCGTCGAGGTATTACTTTTGCGGTACGTATCACATTAATACGACTGCTTAATAGTTTCTCGAGACTATTAAATGGTTTGTCTATATTTTTGGTAATATTAACTTCAAAATAATTCCTTTTGACTAGTGGTATCAAAAAGGCACCGATTATCTTGTTTACAGCATTGTATAAGAAGTATTATTTAAGATTCATGGAAAATATTCTATTGTTATCAATTTAAGTGCAAAACTACTTGACATTTGAATTGCAATATAATACAAGTAACTCTGATTCCTTTCTAAACACGTCGTAACCGGAACTTGAAAGTCGTCATGTGCCTTGTTTTACTGTCTTATTATTTCTGGTTTTACCGAGATACTCAGTTTTACTGGAAGATAGAGGGATATTGCTTAGTACATTAACCCTCATGTCTGGTTTTACCGAGATACTCAGTTTTACTGGAAGATGGAAGGATATTGCTTAGTACATTAACCCTCATGTCTGGTTTCACCGAGATAATCAGATTTACTCATTAACCCTCATGTCTGGTTTCACCGAGATACTCAGATTTACTGGAAGATAGAGGGATATTGCTTAGTACAATAACCCTCATGTCTGATTTTACCGAGATACTCAGTTTTGCTGGAAGATAGAGAGACATTGCTTAGAACATGTACCCTCATGCCTGGTTTCACGGAGAAACTCAGTTTTACTGGAAGATAAAGGAACATTGCTTAGTTCATTATCCTAGTGTCTGGTTTCACCGAGGTACTCAGATTTACTGGAAGATAGAGTGATATTGCTTAGTACATTTACCCTCATGTCTGGTTTCATCGAGATACTCTGTTTTACTGGAAGATAGAGGGACGTTGCTAAGTACATTAACCATCATGTCTGGTTTCACCGAGATACTCAGTTTTACTGAAAGATAGAGAGACATTGCTTAGTAAATTAATCCTCATGTCTGGTTTCACGGAGATATTCAGTTTTGCTGGAAGATAGAGGGACATTGCTTAGAACATGTACCCTCATGTCTGGTTTCACGGAGATACTCAGTTTTACTAAAAGATAGAGGGACATTGCTTAGTTCATTAACCCTCATATCTGGTTTCACGGAGATACTCAGTTTTGCTGGAAGATAGAGGGACAATGCTTAGTTCATAACCCCTCATGTCTTGTTTGCTGGAAGATAGAGAGACATTGTTAAGTTCATCACCCCTCATGTCTGATTTGCTAGAAGATAGAGGTGACATTGTTTAGTTCATTACCCCTCATATATGGTTTGCTAGAAGATAGAGAGACATTGTTTAGTTCATTACCCCTCATGTATGGTTTGCTAGAAGATAGAAATACATTGTTTAGTTCATTACCCCTCATGTCTGGTTTGCTAGAAGATAGAGAGACATTGTTTAGTTCATTATACCTCATGAATACGCTCAATAAAATAGAGTCTGTTATTTCAGTTTCTTGGGTGGTTTGTACTAATTTATTTTAGCTTGACTGGCTGGAAAATGGTAGAGCGCATTTGAACCGCTCTCGAGTCCGCTTCCTGGGTAGAAGCAGGACTAATTGTTGTTTTGAGAGGCATTGTGTCTCTCTGAGGATTGAACCCGCAACCTCTAGCATGAGCGGACATTATTTTATCCACTCCACCACCGCCCCTCTTCTTGGTTGTGAGATGTGCTTCCGGGGGATCCTTTTATCAGATATTACTCCTAAATTATGATAACAATATCCAATTACATAATATCTTGTACAATTTGCTTGATGCTCCGCCCACTGGCCAAGTGGCATTTTTTGTCCTTGTCAATTTTTCTAAGGCGATCGCTGATTGAAGTATCGACTTGTCCGATAGACAGCACACGTCAGGTCGATTGGCGTATTTTAAGGAAAAAAAGAGTGTCCCTTGTTTCTGGTGTTGTATAATAATATACAAGTAGTTCCCCCGTCATGAGCAGATGTACGTATATACTAGCAAGTGAAAAGAATGTTAAACTTGATAGTGAGGAGTATGGCGAGATATTTAGAATGATAAGATAATTGCAGGGTAAATGGTTTAAGTGGGGGAAGTAAAACGGATGTATTAATTGTTTTCCTTAAAGGCAGTGTGTCGGGAAAAGTCGGTATAAATGTATAAAAAGTAAAAATAGTTTAATATGGATATAAAAAAAATATAATTGTCATTTATGAATAAATAAGGAATGATTTGCAATTTGAAAATCCGTCAAAAGTGTCAATAATTCGCTCTAATATTAGTGGTGGAATTCCACAGATACGTTCAACAAAGATGGCCACTGCGGCAGCATATCCATTCAAAATGAAGACTCGATCCCGTACCAAGGCACAGCAATCAATCAATCAATCAAGTTTATTCAACAATCGGCAGATTTTACCTTTGGCCATTTACAAAGTTTTATAAAGAAATATGGCAAAGACAACACATATTATAATAAACATTACATAGCACACATAACACATTTAACAATACATTACATGAATATTATTCTTACAAAACAATAATATTTTCAATGGTACTCTTTGAGCTTCTTGTATAAATTTTGAAATTTTAACAACATTTTTCCATTTTCAGACGACATGATATGTGTAAATTAATTAAGTGTAGGCCAAGATATGCGGCCGAAATATTTGGTTAGAATGTCGTTGTATTTAGTACAACACAGCAAGAAACGGTATTCTGATTCAATGACATTCTTGTTACAAAGTTTACATAATCTTTTTACGCAATCAACACCATTATATCGCCCGGTCTCAATTTCCAGCGAATGCGAACTTAATCTCAGGCATGTAAAATGCTTTAGTAGTGAATCATTATTCAATGTGTTAAGATACTCTTCATAACAAAACTGACGTTTAAATTTAACATAATAATCCAGTTTCGACGCATTATTTAAAGATTTGTTCCATTCTTCGATAAATTGATCACGTTAATGTCTTTTAAGTAAAGACACATAGTAAGTATTAATCAACAAATCATTTAATATATTTTAGTATCTTGGTTAATAACATGCTTTAAACGGTTTGTCCAGCAGCTGACGTTGATAGTATTACATTGATCAATGTATATGTAATACATATGCGAGTTAACGGACTTCATAATTTGTAACCAAAGTTTTAAAGATCTTTCTTTACAGATTATTGATAGAGGAAATCCTTCTAGTTCGCCATATACAGCATACGTTGGTGTTTGTTGGCACACTCAATACCTCCTATTCGTATAACAAAATTTTAACGACCATTGAGTCGAATGTTGTTACTCATTTTGGTTTCTTTGGAATAATACAGCTCCTTCAACGTTAAGTTCTCTACTGCTTCAAATGTTGTTTTTTTAGCCTACATCTTTTATAATTACAGACTCCGTGCTACAATCAGGGTTGTAAGAGTCAAACTTGCTTTAACTAATTTCTGTACATTGATTTCCTAAAACAGTTAAATATATAAGTCTTGGTAATGCAAAGGTTTTTATCACTACAATTTTACAAATCATATTAATTTTAGTTCATTGGACTAACAGATATCTTTCGATATCATGTTCTATACTGTTTCCACTGGATTCTTGTATAATTACAGACTCAGTGATACAACATGCGTGTAATGGTATTGACTGTTTCCACTGGATTCTTCTAGCATATATCATTGTATAATTACAGACTCAGGGCTACAACCATGCATGTAATAGTATTGACTGTTTCCAATGGATTCTTCTAGCATATAACATTGTATAATTACAGACTAAGGGCTACAACCATGCATGTAATAGTATTGACGGTTTCCACTGGATGTTTCTAGCATATATCATTGTATAATTACAGACTCAGTGCTACAACCATGCCTGTAATAGTATTGACTGTTTCCAAGGGATGCTTCTAGCATATATCATTGTATAATTACAGACTCAGGGCTTCAACCATGCATGTAATAGTATTGAATGTTTCCACTTGATTCTTCTAGCATATATCATTGTATAATTACAGACTCAATGCTGCAACCGTGTTTGTCATAGTATTGACTGTTTCCACTGGATGCTTCTAGCATATATCATTTTTTTATTACAGACTCAATGCTACAACCATACGTGTAATAGTATTGACTGTTTCCGCTGGATTCTTCAAGCATATATCATTCTATAATTACAGACTCAATGCTGCAACAGTGCTTGTAATAGTATTGACTGTTTCCACTGGATGCTCCTAGCATATATCATTTTTTTAATTACAGACTCAATGCTACAACCATGCGTGTAATAGTATTGACTGTTTCCACTGGATGCTTCTAGCATATATCATTTTTTAATTACAGACTCAATGCTACAACCATGCGTGTTATAGTATTGACTATTTCCGCCGGATGCTTCTAGCATATATCATTCTATAATTACAGACTCATTGCTACGACCATGTGTGTAATAGTATTGACTGTTTCCACTGGATTCTTCTAGCATATATCATTGTATAATTACAGACTCATTACTACGACCATTCGTGTAATAGTATTGACTGTTTCTATTGGATGCTTCTAGCATATATCATTTTTTTATTACAGACTCAATGCTACAACCATGCGTGTAATAGTATTGAATGTTTCCACTGGATGCTCCTAGCATATATCATTCTATAATCACAGACTCATTGCTACGACCATGCGTGTAATAGTATTGACTGTTTCCACTTCATTATTGTATAATTACAGACGCAGTGCTACAACCATGCGTGTAATAGCATTGACTGTTTCCACTGGATGCTTCTAGCATTCATCATTGTATAATTACAGGCTCAATGCTACAACCATGCGGGTAATAGTATTGACTGTTTCCACTGGATGCTTCTAGCATATATCATTTTTTAATTACAGACTCAATGCTACAACCATGCGTGTTATAGTATTGACTGTTTCCGCTGGATGCTTCTAGCATATATCATTCTACAATTACAGACTCATTGCTACGACCATGCGTGTAATAGTATTGACTGTTTCCACTGGATTCTTATAGCATATATCATTGTATAATTACAGACTCAGGGCTACAACCATGCGTGTAATAGTATTGACTGTTTCCACTGGATGCTTCTAGCATATATCATTGTATAATTACAGACTCATTGCTACGACCATGCGTGTAATAGTATTGACTGTTTCCACTGGATGCTTCTAGCATATATCATTGTATAATTACAGACTCATTGCTGCAACAGTGCTTGTAATAGTATTGACTGTTTCAACTGGATGCTTCTAGCATATATCATTTTTTAATTACAGACTTAATGCTACAACCATGCGTGTAATAGTATTGACTGTTTCCACTGGATGATTCTAGCATATATCATTTTTTAATTACAGACTCAATGCTACAACCATGCGTGTTATAGTATTGACTGTTTCCGCTAGATGCTTCTAGCATATATCATTCTATAATTACAGACTCATTGCTACGACCATGCGTGTAATAGTATTGACTGTTTCCACTGGATTCTTCTAGCATATATCATTGTATAATTACAGACTCAGGGCTACAACCATGCGTGTAATAGTATTGACTGTTTCCACTGGATTCTTCTAGCATATATCATTGTATAATTACAGACTCAGGGCTACAACCATGCATGTAATAGTATTGACTGTTTCCACTGGACGCTTCTAGCATATATCATTGTATAATTACAGACTCATTTCTACGACCATGCGTGTAATAGTATTGAATGTTTCTATTGGATGCTTCTAGCATATATCATTTTTTTTATTACAGACTCAATGCTACAACCATGCGTGTAATAGTATTGAATGTTTCCACTGGATGCTCCTAGCATATATCATTCTATAATCACAGACTCATTGCTACGACCATGCATGTAATATTATTGACTGTTTCCACTTTATTATTGTATAATTACAGACGCAGTGCTACAACCATGCGTGTAATAGCATTGACTGTTTCCACTGGATGCTTCTAGCATTCATCATTGTATAATTACAGGCTCAATGCTACAACCATGCGGGTAATAGTATTGACTGTTTCCACTGGATGCTTCTAGCATATATCATTTTTTAATTACAGACTCAATGCTACAACCATGCGTGTTATAGTATTGACTGTTTCCGCTGGATGCTTCTAGCATATATCATTCTATAATTACAGACTCATTGCTACGACCATGCGTGTAATGGTATTGACTGTTTCCACTGGATTCTTCTAGCATATATCATTGTATAATTACAGACTCATTACTACAACCATGCATGTAATAGTATTGACTGTTTCCACTGGATTCTTCTAGCATATATCATTGTATAATTACAGACTCAGGGCTACAGCCATGCCTGTAATAGTATTGACTGTTTCCACTGGATTCTTCTACATGTAGCATATATCATTGTATAATTACAGACTCATTACTACGACCATGCGTGTAATAGTATTGACTGTTTCCACTGGATGCTTCTAGCATATATCATTGTATAATTACAGACTCATTGCTACGACCATGCGTGTAATAGTATTGACTGTTTCTATTGGATGCTTCTAGCATAGATCATTTTTTAATTACAGACCCAATGCTACAACCATGCTTGTAATAGTATTGAATGTTTCCACTGGATGCTTCTAGCATATATCATTCTATAATCATAGACTCATTGCTACGACCATGCGTGTAATAGTATTGACTGTTTCCACTTGATTATTGTATAATTACAGACGCAGTGCTACAACCATACGTGTAATACCATTGACTGTTTCCACTGGATGCTTCTAGTATTCATCATTGTATAATTACAGGCTCAATGCTACAACCATGCGTGTAATAGTATTGACTGTTTCCACTGGATGCTTCTAGTATATATCATTTTTAAATTACAGACTCAATGCTACAACCATGCGTGTTATAGTATTGACTGTTTCCGCTGGATGCTTCTAGAATATATAATTCTATAATTACTGACTCATTGCTACGACCATGCGTGTAATAGTATTGACTGTTTCCATTGGATTCTTCTAGCATATATCATTGTATAATTACAGACTCAGGGCTACAACCATGCGTGTAATAGTATTGACTGTTTCCACTGGATTCTTCTAGCATATATCATTGTATAATTACAGACTCAGGGCTACAACCATGCGTGTAATAGTATTGACTGTTTCCATTGGATTCTTCTAGCATATATCATTGTATAATTACAGACTCAGGGCTACAACCGTGCGTGTAATAGTATTGACTGTTTCCACTGGATTCTTCTAGCATATATCATTGTATAATTACAGACTCAATGCTACAACCATGCGTGTAATAGTATTGACTGTTTCCACTGGATTCTTCTAGCATATATTATTGTATAATTACAGACTCAGGGCTACAGCCATGCCTGTAATAGTATTGACTGTTTCCACTGGATGCTTCTAGCATATATCATTGTATAATTACAGACTCATTGCTACGACCATGCGTGTAATAGTATTGACTGTTTCTATTGGATGCTTCTAGCATATATCATTTTTTAATTACAGACTCAATGCTACAACCATGCGTGTAATAGTATTGAATGTTTCCACTGGATGCTTCTAGCATATATCATTCTATAATCACAGACTCATTGCTACTACCATGCGTGTAATAGTATTGACTGTTTCCACTTGATTATTGTATAATTACAGACGCAGTGCTACAACCATGCGTGTAATAGCATTGACTGTTTCCACTGGATGCTTCTAGCATTCATCATTGTATAATTACAGGCTCAATGCTACAACCATGCGTGTAATATAATTGCCTGTAATAGTATTGACTCTTTCCACTGGATGCTTCTAGCATATATCATTGTATAATTACAGACTCAATGCTACAACCATGCGTGTACTAGTATTGACTGTTTCCACTAGATTATTGTATAATTACAGACTCAGGGCTACAACCATGCGTGTAATAGTATTAACTGTTTCCTCTGGATTATTGTATAATTACAGACTCAGGGCTACAACAATGCATGTAATAGTATTGACTGTTTCAACTGGATTTTTCTAGCATTTATCATTGTATAATTACAGACTCAGTGTTACAACATGCTTGTAATGGTATTGACTGTTTCCATTGGATTCTTCTAGCATATATCATTGTATAATTACAGACTCAGGGCTACAACCATGCGTGTAATAGTATTAACTGTTTCCTCTGGATTATTGTATAATTACAGACTCAGGGCTACAACAATGCATGTAATAGTATTGACTGTTTCAACTGAATTTTTCTAGCATTTATCATTGTATAATTACAGACTCAGTGTTACAACATGCTTGTAATGGTATTGACTGTTTCCATTGGATTCTTCTAGCATATATCATTGTATAATTACAGACTCAGGGCTACGACCATGCGTGTTATAATATTGACTGTTTCCACTGGATTCTTCTAGCTGTATTATTGTATAATTACAGACTCAGTGCTACAACATGCGTGTAATAGTATTGACTGTTTCCAATGAATTCTTCTAGCATATATCATTGTATAATTACAGACTCAGTGCTACAACATGCGTGTAATGGTATTGACTATTTCCACTGGATTCTTCTAGCATATATCATTGTATAATTACACACTCAGGGCTACAACCATGCGTATAATGTTATTGACTGTTTCCACTGGATTCTTCTAGCATATTTTATTGTATAATTATAGACTCAGTGCTACAACCATGCGTGTAATAAATATTGACTGTTTCCACTGGATTATATATAATTACAGACTCAGTGCTACAACCATGCATGTAATAGTATTGAATGGTTCCACTGGATTCCTATAGCATATATTATTGTATAATTACAGACTCAGTGCTACAACCATGCGTGTAATAGTATTGACTGTTTCCGCTGGATTCTTCTAGCATATATCATTGTATAATTACAAACTCAGTGCTACAACCGTGCGTGTAATAGTATTGACTGTTTCCGCTGGATTCTTCTAGCATATATCATTGCATAATTACAAACTCAGTGCTACAACCGTGCGTGTAATGGTATTGACTGTTTCCACTGGATTCTTCTAGCATATATCATTGTATAATAACAGACATAGTGCTACAACCATGCGTGTAATGGTATTAACTGTTTAAATGATGCAATAAGACAAGGAACAACCGCCACGTGCGACATCATTGACCAAAATGGCTGCTTTGTAAGTTGATGGAAATAAATGGGCATGTTAACATTTATTTTTAACTTCTTTCTATTTCGGGGGATCGAACCCGTAACCCCTGGCGTGAGCGACCAACACTCTCTCCACTACACTGACGTCCCGCTTTCATTTGTTTTAGATATTTAAGCGCGTATTCATGAACGGATAGTTTAACTATCTCCGACAGTCTACGAACTTCTTAAATATGAGATGTGCAATTACAACAGTTACAAAAGTCACCAAATTAATATGACCGTTCCACTTACATCATCATAAAAACGTTCGTAACCGTAATAACATATGGAACGGACTGGATCCCTGGTTTCCTCTGAATGGAATATTGTATAATTGTAAACAATATACACGAAGCATCAATACAATTAAAATAACGCTGCATGAATGAATATTACTAATTGTCCGATTCACTAACGTTGGTCCTCCGTGGCAGAGGCACCGTCTTAAAATCACTTACTTTATGTTCGAGTTCCCGCTCGCTCCAAAAACACTTTGTAAGAAAGCTTGTCACTTACTTGCGAAAGGACGGTGATTCTACTCAGATTCATTCTGATGTCTTCCTTCACCAATAAATCCATTCAAACACAAATAATTGCCAAAACATATAATTAATAAAAATGTCAGATTATGAAATGGTAAATGTTTGTTAAGGTTAGTATTTACTTCATGATGTTCTTTTTACACAACGGTTGTATATAGTATTTTACGTACAACTAGACAGGTTGTTCCATGTTATCGCTACATATCTAATAGAATTTTCAATAACTAGTGAAAACTCCGCTAAATGTATAAAAACTAAAAGTTTGAAAGCATAGTTTTAAAACATTAATCTGGATGGCTTGTAACAACCTATATCATACATATTTATTCATTATATTTCTAAAATAATTTACAAAAGTAATTTATTATTTCTCACTTAAAATCACACTATTGTTAGGTACTAACAGCAGCAGTCACATCGAGAAATACGACTGTGAAATCCTTGGTGGCTGGTTGTGAACTTAACGTCTGCAGTAACCTGAGTAGCAGCGTTAGCGATGGAACCGATGGTGGTGTTGGTGGTGGAAAAATTACTAGAGTCTGCTGCAACCATAATCTTTGTAACATTGAAAAGGCATGTTTATTAATATTGTCTTGTTTTATTGTTTTATGACGGGGGTAAAGCGATGTTGGGTGCATCCGTCAGCGGAGGTAGATATGAATTTGATATTGGTGCGGCTAAATATTTTAAAAATCTTATATCATTTTTATAATTTTGTAGGCTTTAAATCGAGCAGCACTAAATTGTTTTTTTTCCGAAAAAGAATCAACAATGACAAACGCCATAATTGTCCGAGTTTAAAATAATTATAAAACAATCGAAATGGGAAATTATTGTTGCGGCATACAAAATAAATGAAAAAAAAAATTGAATTAGCGACAAATGTAAAAAAGTGCGTTTGCTATTGACCGCTCAAATTAACGTACATGTCTATGTATGTGTTTGTGTACGTAATATAGTTATTCTATATATGTTGTTGTGGTGGTTGTGTTTTGGTTAGGATTGCGTTGGACATACATTTATTATTTTTCTATACGTGTATATTAAGATTTGAGTTACGTGATCAACGAATAACGCATTTCAGTAAGTGATGCGCTATAAAAATTAATGTAGCTCGTTGTTGTTTTTGTACATGTAGAGTGAACCTGGAATCTTCCTTCCTGTTGGCGTCGAATAACCTTTAATGTGTTGGTATGCCGTAAAACCCTATTCATTCATTAATGTAGTTCGTCGGACAAATCAAAATAAATCGTCAAAAAATTCAAAATATTGTATGTATTCATTTTATATATCTCAAATCGACAAATAGATTTATTTATTTAAACTACTGTTTACATTGTTTACATTGGCGTTCACCTTTGTAAACAAATACCGTAGTAATACACAGAACGCACAAACGTGGCGATTTTACCGACGACACATGCCGGTTTTAATTACCACAAAGCTTAGAGCAAAAACCAGTGAAATCACTGGACATTTCTGTAGGGTATTTAAAACACAACGCAAACATGTTTATACACGAATGTATTGATGGGATTCTTTAATAAGCAGATATATATACATGAGTCACAACTGACCTGACGCGTGAACGACTATCGCTCAACCCACTGGCCACGTGGTCTTGTTTGTCCAAGAACATACAATCTAGTGTTACCTAAGCAACCGCCAGCTTGTCTAAGGAAAATGGCGGCACTAGAACCAATGTAGATCGCTGATTGGAATGTGTTATTGACAGCCGGCGTCAGGACAATTAGCCCCTATGTAAATGTCGCTTAAACATGCCCGAGTATGTCTTTCAACTGTGCATCAACTGTTGGATATGTTAACTACATACGCCATGGTCGTATTGTAATACCTTTTTATCCTTTTTTTTTTAATTGATATTGAAAACATATTTACTCGTATATATCTTCAAAGTCTTAATCAGGTATGTGCTATTAACATAGAGTCATTCATTAATGGCGGTACACATTGAGCTAAATATAGATGATAAGAAAAACAATATAACTTTTTCAAATATAAAAATCATCGCCAATCAGCAAGTGACACGTTTCTTTTATCGTGACTATTTTGTCCATTTGTTTTACTTTGTGTTGGGTGGCTGTTGTTATTGTTGTTTGTTTCTATTGCTAATTTCTTCTTTCAGACTTCGAATGGTGACAACAAACAACCATGCAAAG
Source organism: Panopea generosa (assembly GCA_029582155.1). Classification (NCBI taxonomy): domain Eukaryota; kingdom Metazoa; phylum Mollusca; class Bivalvia; order Adapedonta; family Hiatellidae; genus Panopea; species Panopea generosa. The sequence continues at coordinate 63,940,711 of CM055902.1, forward strand.
AAGGCAATACATCAAACGGATCCGAATGTACTTTCAGTTCATATTATATGAATCTGTTCATCATGGGACTTTGTTCTTATATAATAATGATCTAGAGAGAGAGAGAGAGAGAGAGAGAGAGAGAGAGAGAGAGAGAGAGATGACAACTCTCCTTTGTTAGGACAATCGTATGCCTAGGACCAACATTATGAGGACAGCACATGCGTTAGGAGGACAATCCATGGTCCTCACTTCAACGGTCGTCTAAAACTATTCATAGGTTTATAAAACAATAAACTAATCACTTTTCATGCAATGGGGACAAGTTAGCGACAACGGTCATGAGGACGCTCCCGCGGTGTCTTTTTTTCTCATTGTGAACAAAAAAAATATAACGTTTTTTTCTCAGAACAAATGACAACGTCCGCATGACATTGTCTTCATATCTATTGTCTCTCTAGTGTTATTTTCATAATTATCTCTCCATTAGTGCGGACAGTTTTGTATGACAGCAACTTTATTAAAAGATAATTTTAATTTAAATGTATTGCTGATTGATAAAAATATAACAATTTAGTCGTTTCCTTTGTATACGTGTGTAGTCAATGTCGTTATGATTTCATATGTTTTTACGTGTGAAATCAATGTCGTCATGATTTCATGTGTTTCGTTTATACTTTGTAATAATGAAATTATTTGTATATGATTATACTGTTCATTTTTGTGAAATTAAGCATTAAATAAATAAAAGTTTGTTATTATCTCAAGGCGCGTAAGGACTTCCGTATTTGAATATATCCTCAAATTGGTTATCTCTGAGTAACAAGTAAATCCGCTACAGTCATAAGGATAGAAAGTTTACCAAAAAATAAAGCTAGTGTTAATATTCTAACTGGTCCCGGCCGAATTCCTATTTCGATGTACATACATGAATGGTAAGATGTTGAACAACACTTGGCTCCAGTAATATTATACAGTCCCGTCGGGTTCGAGCCATCGAAGTTCTACTGTATATGAAAACTCTATTCTATTATTCAGTTGAAAGCTCTGTATTTACAATGGAGTAAAAATACAATTGCGTCATTGATAGTCGTCTGGTTCTTATAAAATACCCATACATACGAGGGGCATTCAATGAATTCTGTCAATAATGGCATTCCGTAGAAACAATGTTGCGTAAGAACATGAAAATCTCATGCACTTGCTCTAGGATGTTTATTCAATACACCTTCGAGTTCTCAATTCAATCCGACTTTAATTGACCAAGATATTCATTGTTGAATTATACACACTCAGGTAAAGTGGCTATATTTCAATGTCGTAATGAAACCTGGTGAAAATTTAGACGGGCTTACATTAAATCCCGAGTTTCTTTGCAGTTATCGCCAAAAGAAATTTATTCTGAATTGAGTCGTTTTCATGATAGTTTTACCGTAATATTAAAAACAGTTTTTTTGATTGGTTAAGAAATTTAAGTGGGATCAGCATAGCCTGCAAGAAGATTATCACCCAGGTAGTCCTTTTGTTGCAGCAACGAAGGGAAACATTGGTGCACTGTGAGCTATTGTAGAAGAAGATGGGCGGTATAATGCTTCCCATATAGCTTATAGTCTAGGCATTTCAGAAGGCATCGTACATCATATTCAAACTAACTGTTTGAAATAAAAGAAGATTTGCCCCACTTGCTGAGACCTGACCAAAAGGCCAAGCGTTTAGATTGTGCAAAAACACTTCTGAAAAAATATGAAAAAAAAATGTACTCCTAGGAAAATTTTCTGTCTTGCTCACTTGGAATGAAACTTGGGTTTATTATTTTGAGCCCCAACGGCGCATCAATAACAAACAATGGTTTGGTAAAAATTAGGCTAGGCCGGTCATAGCAATGAGGACAAGAAGGGCCAATAAGGTTTTGTATGCAATTTTCTTCAATTCTAGTGGTCCTGTTGTACAAAGTCCTTGCAAAGAGGGTAGAACAACTTAAGGCAGGTTTTACAAAGATAAAGTACTTAAATCTGCCGAATGTTTTGTCAAAATAAACGCCCAAGTATAGGTATAAAGCTTATGTATGACGATGCTTCAGCCCACAAAAGCAAAAGTAGTACAATTTTTCTTAGAATACTGTTATATCTATCACAAAAAAATGTAAATGTGACTATTTAATTAACATGCTGTTCACATTTTCAGAAATTAATGACAAAAAAATAATAATGAACAGCATTACGGAAAATATTCAATAATTAAAAAAAGCAAAAGGATGAGTATCAAATCGACGTGATGAAAGTCAACAGTCCGCCGGAAATCTCAATATCTGGCGGACTATAGTCAACAAAGTCAGATGCTTTAGGCTCATATGAAGTATCCACCACGCTACGGCTCATCCCGGTATTGCAACACACATTTATCGTATATAAACCTTAATATAAACATTTTATAGAAATATCACGTGATTGGTGGCTATAAATAATTATAACTTTTTTTAAACTATGATTAAACATCGTCAATAAAATATGTATTTTCCATGTTTACAGACAAACTATGTGAATCGAGATTATCAATCTGAGATTTCAACTCACTCGTCTTTTGAAATAGTCGATACCGTAGTGTTAAATTCTCGATGTAGGCCATTGTCGCACTTAGAAAGGAGATGATAAGTAAAAGTTTATTCATCAACATAGTATTGTACCCAGCTTATTTCAGCTTAGGTAGTCACATACACGTTTTATTTGAGCAGGGAACCAAACAATTTATTTATAGGTGTTATTGTCACGTGATCAGGTTATCGATTTGTATTTGTATATGTTAATAGTGTGGTGTAATACCGGGGTGAGCCGTAGCGTGGTGGTATTTTCCTATGAGCCTAAAGCATAAGACTTCCGTCGGTATTAGCTAATCGTTTCACTACGGTAGTTGTGAGCCGACATGCCGCTTCGCTAATTCGATACTCCTTTTGTATATTAATTAAACTACATTTGTTATTCTGCTAGTAGTATATACATTTTCGAGTACCATAGAATAGATACTAAAATACATTCTACATTCACATACCAGTTGTGACTTCGGATCCTGTCAGAAACTGTTGTGTTTTTTTTCGAAAAGATCATTGTATTTTATATCTGTATACGAACATAAAATACGAAAATACCTGAATGTTTTTGTTAATCAAACACGGCGCAAACGATTATTTGTTTGACAAACTTGGTTTTCACAATTCACAGGCAACTGATTTATTATACACAGAATGTAAGTTATATATAACCTTCAATATTTTGTGATATTTTGATCCCGAAAAATGATTTTGAATTAAATGATTTACAGTTTGAAGTGATATTTAAAGTGCTTTTAGGTTGGAGTATACACATTTTGAAATCATAACCACTTCAACTTGAAATACAAGAGCGCCATGTTGGACATGGTCAATCACCCCGCCGAAGCAAATTCTTGTAGTGTTCACTTCCCGTCAGTGCTCTCTATTATTGTATGTAGTTTCAAAGCATATATTTCAAAAATTGTCAGGGTATGCTCCAAACAAGTGAAAATAACAAAGGGGAATAATTCTGTGAAGACAGATGAAAGAGTAATGCTTCTTGCACACTGCAGATCTCTATCATTGTTTGAAATATCAACTAAATCCTTTAACATTTTCTTAGTAATGTTCTTTACTAGCAGACATGGAATTAAATATAATAACAAAGGGAATAATTATGTAAAGACAGAAAAAAGAGTTAAGGTTCTTGCACACTGCACTTCCAAATCACACACAAACAAGTTATATTTGCGAAATTTTAAGGAAAATCGAAATTACATTTCCTATTTGGCACAATGTTATTATTATTTTTGATTCCTTGGCACACTGGAGCTCATTAGGTGTTGCCCGAGAATAAAATAATGCTGTAGTCGAATAAGTGATATCACTTATTCATCATGGTTCATATAGGTAATATCACCTATTGGAATAAATGATATCACTTATTTAAGTTAAAATGAAAAATGGCTTCCCTTACCGACGTCGGGTAAAAATGGTTGATTTTTTCTTTAGATTTATATATACTGTTCACATTTTCAGAAATTAATGAAAAGTATAAAAAATAAATAATGAACAGCATTACGGAAAATATTCAATAATTAAAAAAAGCAAAAGGATGTGTATCAAATTGACGTTACGAAAGTCAACAGTCCGCCGGAAATCTCAATATCTGGCGGACTATAGTCAACAAAGTCAGATGCTTTAGGCTCATATGAGGTATCCACCACGCTACGGCTCATCCCGGCATCGCAACATACATTTATCGTATATGGTGTGACACCTGTACAAAATCCCGCTATATAACTTATATTCAATTGTCAATATTGTCTTGCCTCTGACCAATTCCCAGACCTTCCAATCCATATACTGGTCCCGTTTCCTTGTAGAGCAATTATATGTCTCTAGAATTATCCACAGAAAATGATACCATTAAGGTTTAACTTTCCCACAAATATGAAATTGCTGAGATCACTGTCAAAATTTACACTGCACATCTGACACTTCCGCCGCATTATCACCACATCCCTGACTGCAAGTTCTCGGAAAGTAGTCCTTAAATACAACAAAGAAATTTCTCTGATTTATCAACAACACCACTATTTTAGCTTACAAACATAAACATCTGCACTTAATCAGCATTTTCAATAAAAAATATGACCATGAGACCTACACACCAATTTTATTATGGACTCATTTCAGACCCCCTACGACCCGGAAGCACTTCCGTAGTGGTGTGACACCATATAAACCTTAATATAAACATTTTATAGTAAGATCACGTGATTGGTGGCTATAAATAATTATAACTATTTTCAAACTTTGATTAAACATCGTCAATAAAATATTTATTTGTCATGTTTACAGACAAACTATGTGAATCGAGATTATCAATCTGAGATTTCAACTCACTCGTCTTCTGAAATAGTCGATACCGTAGTGTTAAATTCTCGATGTAGGCCATTGTCGCACTTAGAAAGAGATGATAAGTAAAAGTTTATTCGTAAATACAGTATTGTACCCAGCTTATTTTAGCTTAGGTAGCCACATACACGTTTTATTTGAGCAGGGAACCAGACAATTTATTTATAGGTGTTATTGTCACGTGAACAGGTTATCGATTTGTATTTGTATTAGATATGTTAATAGTGTGGTGTAATACAGGGGTGAGCCGTAGCGTGGTGGTACTTTCCTATGAGCCTAAAGCATAAGACTTCCGTCGGTATTAGCTAATCGTTTCACTACGGTAGTTGTGAGCCGACATGCCGCTTCGCTAATTCGATACTCATCCTTTTGTATATTAATTAAACTACATTTGTTATTCTGCTAGTAGTATATACATTTTCGAGTACCATAGAATAGATACTAAAATACATTCTACATTCACATACCAGTTGTGACTTCGGATCCTGTCAGAAACTGTTTTTTTTTCCGAAAAGATCATTGTATTTTATATCTGTATACGAACATAAAATACGAAAATACCTGAATGTTTTTGTTAATCAAACACTGCGCAAACGATTATTTATTTGACAAACTTGGTATCACAATTCACAGGCAACTGATTTATTATACACAGAATGTAAGTTATATGTAACCTTCAATGTTTTGTGATATTTTGATCCCGAAAAATGATTTTGAATTAAATGATTTACAGTTTGAAGTGAGATTTAAAGTGCTTTTTAGGTTGGAGTATACACATTTTGAAATCATAAGCACTTCAACTTGAAACACAAAAGCGCCATGTTGGACATGGTCAATCACCCCGCTGAAGCAAATTCTTGTAGTGTTCACTTTCCGTCAGTGCTCTCTATTATTGTATGTAGTTTCAAAGCATTTATTTCAAAAATTGTCAAGGTATGCACCAAACAAGTGAAAATAGCAAAGGAGAATAATTCTGTGAAGGCAGATGAAAGAGTAATGCTTCATGCACACTGCAGATCTCTATCATTGTTTGAAATATCAACTAAATCCTTTAACATTTTCTTAGTAATGTTCTTAACTATCAAACATGGAATTAAATATATTAACAAAGGGAATAATTATGTAAAGACAGAAAAAAGAGTTAAGGTTCTTGCACACTGCACTTCCAAATCACACACAAACAAGTTATGTTTGCGTAATCTTAAGGAAAATCGAAAGTACATTTCCCTTTTGGCACAATGTTATTATTATTTCTGATTCCTTGGCACACTGGAGCTCATTAGGTGTTGCCCGAGAATAAAATAATGCTGCAGTCGAATAAGTGATATCACTTATTCATCATGGTTCATATAGGTGATATCACCTATTGGAATAAATGATATCACTTATTTAGGTTAAAATGTAAAACGGCTTCCCTTAACGACGTCGGGTAAAAATGGTTGATTTTTTCTTTAGATTTATATATACTGTTCACATTTTCAGAAATTAATGTAAAGTATCAAAAATAAATAATGAACAGCATTACGGAAAATATTCAATAATTAAAAAAAGCAAAAAGGATGTGTATCAAATTGAAGTGATGAAAGTCAACAAAGTCAGATGCTTATGGCTCATATGAAGTATCCACCACGCTACGGCTTATCCCAGTATCGCAACATACATTTATCGTATATGGTGCTACACCTGTACAAAATCCCGCTATATAACTTTAGTAAATTGTCAATATTGTCCTGCCTCTGACCAATTCCCAGACCTTCCAATCCATATACTTGTCCCGTTTCCTTGTAGAGCAATAATATGTCTCTAGAATTATCCACAGAAAATGATACCATTAAGGTTAACTTTTCCACAAATTTGAAATTGCTGAGGTCACTGTCAAAATTTACACTGCACATCTGACACTTCCGCCGCATTACCACCACATCCCTGACTGCCAGTTCTCGGAAAGTAGTCATTAAATACAACAAAGTAATATCTCTGATTTATCAACAACACCACTATTTTAGCTTACAAACATAAACATCTGCACTTAATCAGCATTTTCAATAAAAAATATGACCATGAGACCTACACTTCAATTTTACTATGGACTCATTTCAGGTCCCCTACGACCCGGAATCACTTCCGTAGTGGTGTGACACCATATAAACCTTAATATAAACATTTTATAGTAAGATCACGTGATTGGTGGCTATAAATAATTATAACTATTTTTAAACTACGATTAAACATCGTCAATAAAATATTTATTTTCCATGTTTACAGACAAATTATCTGAATCGAGATAATCAATCTGAGATTTCAACTCGCTCGTCTTCTGAAATAGTCGATACCGTAGTGTTAAATTCTCGATGTAGGCCATTGTCGCACTTAGAAAGAGATGATAAGTAAAAGTTTATTCATAAATACAGTATTGTACCCAGCTTATTTTAGCTTAGGTAGCCACATACACGTTTTATTTGAGCAGGGAACCAGACAATTTATTTATAGGTGTTATTGTCTCGTGCTCAGGTTATCGATTTGTATTTGTATTATATATGTTAATAGTGTAGTGTAATACAGGGGTGAGCCATAGCGTGGTGGTACTTTCCTATGAGCCTAAAGCATAAGACTTCCGTCGGTATTAGCTAATCGTTTCACTACGGTAGTTGTGAGCCGACATGCCGCTTCGCTAATTCGATACTCATCCTTTTGTATATTAATTAAACTACATTTGTTATTCTGCTAGTTGTATATACATTTTCGAGTACCATAGAATAGATACTAGAATAAATTTTTACATTCACATACCAGTTTTGACTTCGGATCCTGTCAGAAACTTTTTTTTTTTCGAAAAGATCATTGTATTTTATATGTGTATACGAACATAAAATACGAAAATACCTGAATGTTTTTGTTAATCAAACACGGCGCAAACGATTATTTGTTTGACAAACTTGGTTTTCACAATTCACAGGCAACTGATTTATTATACACAGAATGTAAGTTATAAGTAACCTTCAATATTTTGTGATAATTTGATCCCGAAAAATGATTTTGAATTAAATGATTTACAGTTTGAAGTGAGATTACAAGTGCTTTTTAGGTTGGAGTATACACATTTTGAAATCATAAGCACTTAAACTGAAACACAAGAGCGCCATGTTGGACATGGCCAATCACCCCGCCGAAGCAAATTCTTGTAGTGTTCACTTCCCGTCAGTGCTCTCTATTATTGTATGTAGTTTCAAAGCATTAATTTCTAAACTTTTCAAGGTATGCTCCAAACAAGTGAAAATAACAAAGGGGAATTATTCTGCGAAGACAGATGAAAGAGTTATGCTTCCTGCACAATGCAGTTCTCTATCATTGTGTGAAATATCAACTAAATCCTTGATTTCCTTTTAGTTATGTTCAGTACTAGCATAATAAAAAAGATTAAGTAAGGTGAAGTTATCGTTCTAGTATACTACACTTGCACTTAATGTCGTCAGATATTGTGTGAAAATTTAACACAAAACGCAACATAACCTTTCCCGGTCGATTCTTATGTATGCATTTATTCTAAATACTAATATTTCTCAAGATATTTTATATATATACTCCTCGACCAAATCATGAATTATTTAGAAAACTTTTATATATTCGGGAAATAAAATTGGAATAGTCTTCCAAAAATATAAAAAAATGCCAATTTAGTGAACCATTCAAAACGTATTTGCGATGTGTTAAAACATAAGTTCGAGGCTAATTACAATAACTTCATAACTTACTTAATGTATCACTGTTTGTATCACACGCATTGTCAAAGTACGTTCATTATTCGTACTCTAATACCTAAAATTGATTAACAATTTCTTATGCCTTTTTTGTTGTTGTTGTTTTTCATGTAACTATGTTATTTAACACATTGATGTAAATAATGTATTGATGTTTGAAGGCCTCTTGGAAGTTTGACCTGTTCAAATGAGTTCCTGTTGAATAAAAGACTTTATTATATAAGTGCGTAACTTACAACTGGTGTTAACTTTGTATATATCGTGTACTGGCACAGATTTCAATTGTCACGCGGAGTTTCTACATCTAAAGAGGTCACACTCCCTTACACTGCAATGACAACACATTGTGCCAACTATCATACTCAACCAGTTTTAATCACCGCTACCATAATGGTAATGTTACAAGTCTATTGATCACTGATGCTGTCGTTGATTCAAAAAAATACTGTCATTTATATCACAAACAATCCGAATCACACACAAACAAGTGCTTTCTGCGTAATCTTAAGGAAAAACGCAAAAACATTTCCCTTTTGACACAATGTTATTATTATTTCTTAATCCTTGGCACAATGTAGCTCATTCGGTGTTGCCCGAGAATAAAATACTGCTGTAGTCGAATAAGTGATATCACATTCATTTCAAATTGTTGATATCACCTATTCGAATAAGTGATTTCAATTATTTAGGTTAAAAAGTAAAACGGCTTCCCTTAACGACGTCGGGTGGAAAGGGTTGATTTTTTCTTTATATATATATATTATATACTTTATGCTGTTCACATTTTCAGAAATTAATGAAAAGTATCAAAAATAAATAATGAACAGCATTACGGAAAATATTCAATAATTAAACAAAAGTAAAAGGATGTGTATCAAATTGGCGTGATGAAAGTCAACAGTCCGCCGGAAATCTCAATATCTGGCGGACTATAGTCAACAAAGTCAGATGCTTTAGGCTCATATGAAGTATCCACCACGCTACGGCTCATCCCGGTATTGCAACACACATTTATCGTATATAAACCTTAATATAAACATTTTATAGTAAGATCACGTGATTGGTGGCTATAAATAATTATAACTATTTTTAAACTATGACTAAACATCGTCAATAAAATATTTATTTGCCATGTTTACAGACAAACAATGTGAATCGAGATTATCAATCTGAGATTTCAACTCACTCGTCTTCTGAAATAGTCGATACCGTAGTGTTAAATTCTCGATGTAGGCCATTGTCGCACTTAGAAAGGAGATGATAAGTAAAAGTTTATTCATCAACATAGTATTGTACCCAGCTTATTTCAACTTAGGTAGCCAATTACACGTTTTATTTGAGCAGGGAACCAGACAATTTATTTATAGGTATTATTGTCACGTGATCAGGTTATCGATTTGTATTTGTATATGTTAATAGTGTGGTGTAATACCGGGGTGAGCCGTAGCGTGGTGGTACTTTCCTATGAGCCTAAAGCATAAGACTTCCGTCGGTATTAGCTAATCGTTTCACTACGGTAGTTGTGAGCCGACATGCCGCTTCGCTAATTCGATACTCATCCTTTTGTATATTAATTAAACTACATTTGTTATTCTGCTAGTAGTATATACATTTTCGAGTACCATAGAATAGATACTAAAATATATTCTACATTCACATACCAGTTGTGACTTCGGATCCTGTCAGAAACTGTTGTTTTTTTTTCGAAAAGATCATTGTATTTTATATCTGTATACGAACATAAAATACGAAAATACCTGAATGTTTTTGTTAATCAAACACTGCGCAAACGATTATTTATTTGACAAACTCGTTTTTCACAATTCACAGGCAACTGATTTATTATACACAGAATGTAAGTTATATGTAACCTTCAATATTTTGTGATAATTTGATCCCGAAAAATGATTTTGAATTAAATGATTTACAGTTTGAAGAGAGATTTCAAGTGCTTTTTAGGTTGGAGTATACACATTTTGAAATCATAACCACTTCAACTTGAAACACAAGAGCGCCATGTTGGACATGGTCAATCACCCCGCCGAAGCAAATTCTTGTAGTTTTCACTTCCCGTCAGTGCTCTCTATTATTGTATGTAGTTTCAAAGCATTAATTTCTAATCTTTTCAAGGTATGCTCCAAACAAGTGAAAATAACAAAGGGGAATTATTCTGCGAAGACAGATGAAAGAGTTATGCTTCCTGCACACTGCAGTTCAATATCATTGTGTGAAATATCAACTAAATCCTTGATTTCCTTTTAGTTATGTTCAGGACTAGCATAATAAAAAGAGTAAGTAAGGTGAAGTTATCGTTCTAGTATACTACACTTGCACTTAATGTCGTCAGTCATTGTGTGAAAATTCAACACAAAACGCAACATAACCTTTCCCGGTCGTTTCTTATGTATGCATTTATTCTAAATACTAATATTTTTCAAGATATTTTATATATATACTCCCCGACCAAATCATGAATTATTTAGAAAACTTTTATATATTCGGGAAATAAAATTGGAATAGTCTTCCAAAAAATATATAAAAAAATGCAAATTTAGTGAACCATTCAAAACGCATTTGCGATGTGTTAAATCATAAGCTCGAGGCTAATTACAATTACTTCATAACTTACTTGATGTATCACTGTTTGTATCACACGCATTGTCAAAATACGTTCATTATTCGTACTCTAATACCTAAAATCGATCAATAATTTCTTATGCTTTTTGTTGTTGTTGTTTTTCATGTAACTATGTTATTTAACACATTGATGTAAATAATGTATTCATGTTTGAGGGCCTCGTGGAAGGTTGACCTGTTCAAATGAGTTCCTGTTGAATAAAAGACTTTATTATATAAGTGCGTAACTAACAACTGGTGTTAACTTTGTATATATCGTGTACTGGCACAGTTTTCAATTGTCACGCGGCGTTTCTACATCTAAAGAGGTTACACTCCCTTACAATGCAATAACAACACATTGTGCCAACTATCATACTCAACCAGTTTTAATCATAGCTACCATAATGGTAATGTTACAAATCCATTGATCACTGATGCTGTCGTTGATTCAAAAAAATACTGTCATTTATATCACAAACAATCCGAATCACACACAAACAAGTGCTTTCTGCGTAATCTTAAGGAAAAACGCAATAACATTTCCCTTTTGACACAATGTTATTATTATTTCTGATTCCTTGGCACAATGTAGCTCATTCGGTGTTGCCCGAGAATAAAATACTGCTGTAGTCGAATAAGTGATATCACTTATTCATTTCAAATTGGTGATATCACCTATTCGAATAAGTGATGTCAATTAATTATTTAGGTTAAAAAGTAAAACGGCTTCGCTTAACGACGTCGGGTGGAAAGGGTTGATTTTTTCTTTATATATATATATATATATATATGCTGTTCACATTTTCAGAAATGAATGAAAAGTATCAAAAATAAATAATGAACAGCATTACGGAAAATATTCAATAATTAAAAAAAAGTAAAAGGATGAGTATCAAATTGGCGTGATGAAAGTCAACAGTTCACCGGAAATCTCAATATCTAGCGGACTATAGTCAACAAAGTCAGATGCTTTAGGCTCACACCAAATAATTTAAAACAATACTAGAAGCTTCCTCGCTTGGTGCTCATCATCTAAAGGACAGTTTTGGGTCTGGTCGGTCCGGTGTCGGTATAATGTGACTGAGTTGAGTATCATACCATGTGTTTGCTGCATGACACACCGTGTGGCAGCGCTTAGAATACTGTCTCAGTAAGAAAGTAAAAATATACACCATACAATAACAACAGCAACAACAACACTTAAAGGTACACACGGCAATTTAATTAACCTAAACATGAAAATAGCCGTTTCATTAAGTCTGTTCATGAGAGGTAATGAAATATGCAACCACCCTCTTGTTCTATCACCAGCTTTAGAGGCATTCTATTTTTAGCAGGCTTTTATGCCAAATGCATAGCTGTTTTAGACGTCGTTATCAAGTGTTGCAGTGTTTGGTCACCGCCAAAATGATCATACGTGACAAGGACTATTTTTCGTGTACATGAACTTAATATAAGAAGGCAAAAACAAATCAAACAATAAAACTATTGTGGACATTGTATTATATCATTTTCAAAAACATGTTACATAAAATAAATTAAACGCTTCAATAATATCAATCAGATTAGGAAGGCGTATGGATAATTGTTAAAGACCGGCTACATATAGCTACTATAACGCTTTGTAGTAATAATCGAATTATACTGGACATTGTGTTGTAATAATCGAATTAAACAGGACATTGCGTTGTAATAATCAAATTATACTGGATATTGTGTTGTAATAACTAGCTTATAGCGTAACGCTGTGTAGTAATAATCAAATTATACTGAAAATTGTGTTGTAATAACTAACTTATATTGTAACACTGTGTAGAAATAATCAAATTATAGTGAACATTGTGTTGGTAATAACTAACTTATAGTGTAACGCTGTGTAGTAAAAATCAAATTATACTGGACATTGTGTTGTAATAATCAAATAATAGTGAACATTGTGTTGTAATAACTAAATTTATTGTAACGCTGTGAATTAATAATCGAATTATACTGAACACTGTGATGCAATAATCAAATTATACTGAGCATTGTGTTGTAATAACTAACTTATATTGTAACACTGTGTAGTAATCATCAAATTATACTAAACATTGTTTTGTAATAATCAAATTATACTGAACATCGTGTTGTAATAACAACCTTATATTGTAACACTGTGTAGTAATCATCAAATTATACTAAACATTGTTTTGTAATAATCAAATTATACTGAACAGTGTGTTTTAATACTAATTTATATTGTAACATTGTGTAGTAATTATCAAATTATACTGAACATTGTGTTGCATTAATCAAATTATACTGAACATCGTGTTGTAATAACAACCTTATATTGTAACACTGTGTAGTAATAATCGCAAACAACTGTTACATTGTGTAGTAATATTCAAATTATACTCAACATTGTGTTGCAATAACTAACTTATATTGTAACACTGTGTAGTAATAATCGAATTATACTGTAACATTGTGTAGTAATAATCAAATTATATTGTAACACTGTGTAGTAATAATGAAATTATATTGTAACACTGTGTAGTAATAATCGAATTATTCTGTAACATTGTGTAGTAATAATCGAAGTATATTGTAACACTGTGTAGTAATAATCAAATTATACTGTAACATTGTGTAGTAACAATCAAATTATATTGTAACACTGTGTAGTAATAATCGAATTATATTGTAGCACGGTGTAGTAATAATCGAAGTATATTGTAACACTGTGTGGTTATAATCGAATTATACTTAACAGTATGTTGTAATAACTAAATTATATTGTAACACTGTGTATTAATAATCGAATAATATTGTAGCCAGGTGTAGTAATAATAGAATTATACTGTAACACTATGTAGTAATAATCGAAGTATATTGTAACACTGTATATAAGTAATCGAATTATATTGTAACACTGTATATTAATAAACTTATAATTCTGCAACACTGTGTATTAATAATCGAATTATACTGTAATATTGTGTAGTAATAATTGAATTATACTGTAACATTGCATAATAAAAATCGAATTATACTATCACACTGTATAGTTATAATCAAATTATATTGTAACACCATGTATTGATAATAGCATTATATTGTTACACAGTGTATCAATAATCGAATTATATTGTAACACCGGGTATCAATAATCGAATAATACTGTTACACTGTGTAGTAATAATCGAACTATACTGTAACACTGTATAGTAATACTCGTATTATATTGCAATGCTGTGTAGTTATAATCGAATTATACTAAACATTGTGTATTAATCCTCGAATTATATTGTAACACTGTGTAGAAATAATCGAATTATATTGTAACACTGTGATATAATAATCTGATTATACAGAACATTGTATAGTAATAATCGAATTATACTGTAACACTTTGTAGTAATAATCGACTTATACTATAACACTATATAGTAATACTAAATGTATTTTATAAAATTATGTATAGAGTAGGGTAACAATAATGGCATATTAGGGTAAGCACATACAATTAGAGACATTGTACAAATTATACAATTATTTATATATACAACTTTGAAATGCTTTGAACAGAGATATAATACATACATTTACGCATAATGAATCTATCACATGCAAGCTAGTTTACCAAGCAAAGGACATTGGATTAAAGTTCAAATATAGCATGCTAAAGAAAGTGGCAAGTTTGAGTTTTGATACAACGAGCATAATGCAGCAGTAAGCTACACTATTATAAAACATGTAAGGAGATTAAGAAAAAAAAACAACAATAGAATAACAGCAACACTTATGGATATCCAAAGTAGCACGTTGAACAACCAGGTAAAGGCAATGCAACACATATATCTATAATTCTTACCATTCAAAGATCTAAATAGTTGTAATAATCGATTGATTCTGTCAAATTGTGTTATTATATTGATTAATGCTGCAACAATGTGTCATAATGTTGATCAATCCATACTGTCACAATTTGTAAAGACATTCGTATTATAATGCAACTACTTGTCATAATATCGATCAATACTGCTACAGTGTGTACTGATATTCGTATTATATTGCAACTACATGTCATAAAATCGATCAATACTGCCACAGTGTGCATTTATAATCGAATTATACTGCAACAATGTTTCATTATGTCGATTAATACTGTCACACTGTGTAATGATAATATTATTATACTGCAACAATGTGTCATAATGTCGATTAATACTGTCACATTGTGAAATGATAATCGTATCATAATGCAACTACATGTCATAATATCGATTAATACTGTCACAATGTGTAATGATAATAGTATTATACTGCAACTACATGTCATAATATCGATTAATACTGTCACAATGTGTAATGATAATGGTATTATAATGCAGCAACATGTCATAGTATCGACCAATGATGTCACAATGTGTCAAATGTCGTATTATGCATGTATATGTAATATATATTATACTGTCACAATGTGTACTGATATTCAAAATAAATTATATCTTATATTTACCTGCCATAATATGTAATACTAATCGAAGTATGCTATAACAATATGTAAATTAATTTATACTGCCACAATATGTAATAGTTATTGCAGTATGCTGTAACAATGTGTAATTTGATTAATACTGTTACAATGAGTTATAACAATGTTGCAGATCATCTACACGATACGGAACCCAAAAGACTCAATCGTTTCTTTTGATAAATTACTCAGATGGTTTCGAATGTTCGAAGAGGCAGAACAACCATTTGAAGAATTTTTCGAGCATTTCATGTCCGGCGAAGGAAGTAAGCATTTTCATGATATGTCTCCATCGTTGCTGAATTTATATAACAATGCATATTCTGATTTCACATGAAAGGTAGAAAGGTAGTGACAGTAACGTGTGTAGTAAGTGACAGTAACGTAAATAGTTGGTGACAGTACCGTAAGTAGTTGGTGATAACGACGTATGTAGTTGGTGTTAGTTATGTAATTAGTTGGTGAATGTAACGTAAGTAGTTGGTGATAGTAACGTAAATAGTTGGTGACAGTATTGCAAGTAGTTGGTTGTTAGTAATGGGTGTCGTTGGTGACAGTAATGTAATTAGTTGGTAACAGTAACGTAAATAGTTGGTGACAGTACCGTAAGTAGTTGGTGTTAGCGAGGTGTGTAGTTGGTGATAGTTATGTAATTAGTTGGTGAAAGTAACGTAAATAGTTAGCGATAGTATCGTAAATAATTGGTGACCGTATTGTAAGTATATGGTGACAGTAATGTAATTAGTTGGTGACAGTAACGTTAGTAGTTGGTGACAATAATGTAATTAGTTAGTAACAGTAACGTAAGTAGTTGTTGACAGTAACGTAAGTTGTTGGTGACAGTAATGTTATTAGTTGATTACAGTAAAGTAAGTAGTAGGAAACAATAATGTAATAAGTTGGTGATAGTAACGTTAGTAATTGGTGACAGCAATGTTATTAGTTGATGGCAGAAACGTAAGTAGCTGGTGACAGTAATGTAATAAATTGGTGTCAGTCACGTAAATAGTTGGTGACATTTACGTTAGTAGCTGGTGACAATAATGTAATTAGTTGGAGACAGTAACGTGTGTTATTGGTGGCAGTAATGTATTTAGTTGATAACAATAATGTAATAAGTTGGTGACAGTAACGGAAGTAATTGGTGACAGTAACATGTGTAGTTGGTGACAGTAATATGATAGGTTTGTGACAGTAACGTTAGAAGTAAGTGAGACTAACGTGTGTAATTGGTGTCAGTTATGTAATTAGTTGATGACAGTAATTTCATTAGTTAGTGACAGTAACGTTAGTTATTCGTGTCAGTAATGAAATAAGTTGATTGCATTAAGGTAATTAGTTAGTGACCATTACATAGGAAGTTGGTGACAATAACTTATGTATTTGGTAACAGTAATGTAATTAGTTGGTGACAGATACGTAAATAGCTGGTGATAGTTATGTGTATAGTTGGTGATAGTTATGTAATGATTTAGTGACAGTAACGTATGTAGTTGGTGACAGTATCGTGTGTAATTGGATACAGTATTGTAATTAGTTGGTGACAGTAACGTAAGTAGTTGGTGAGAGTAGCGTTAGTATTTGGTGACAGTAACGTAAGTAGTTGGTGACAGTAATGTAATTAGTTTGTTACAGTAACGTAAGTAGTTGGTGATAATAACGTAAGTAGTTGGTGACAGTAACGTAAGTAGTTGGTGATAATAACGTAAGTAGTTGGTGACAGTAACGTAAGAAGTTGGTGACAGTAACGTACGTTAGTATTTGGTGACATTAACGTAAGAAGATGTCGTAAGCAGTTGGTGACAGAAATGTAAGTAGTTGGTGATAGTTATTATTGTATTTGGTGACAGAAATGTAATAAGTTTGTGACACTTACGTAAGTAGTTTTGACAATAATGTAATTAGTTGATGACAGTACTGTTAGAAGTTGGTGACAGTTATGTTATTAGTTGGTGACAGTAACGTAAACAGTTGGTGACAGTAACGTAAGTAGTTGATAACAGTAATGTAATTTGTTGGTGACAGTAACATTAATAGTTGGTAAACACTAACATAAATAGTTAGTGACAGTAATGTTATTAGTAGGTGACAGTCACGTAAATAGTTGGTGACATTAACGTTAGCAGTTGGTAAAATTAACGTTAGTAGTTGGTGACAGTAATGTAATTAGTTGATGACAGCCACGTAAATAATTGTTGACATTAACATTAGTAGCTGGTGACAGTCATGTAATTAGTTGGAGACAGTAACGTGTGTAATTGGTGACAGTAATGTATTTAGTTGGTGACAGTTACGTAAGAAGTTGGTGACAGTTACGTGTGAAGTTGGTGACAGTAACGTTAGTATTTGGTGACAGTATCGTAAGTAGTTGATGGCAGTAACGTAAGTAGTTGGTGACAGTAACGTTAGTAGTTGGTGAGAGTAACGTTAGTAGTTGGTGACAGTAATGTAATAAGTTCGTGACAGCAGCGTTAGTAGTTGGTGACATTAACGTAAGAAGTTGTCGTAAGCAGTTGGTGACAGAAATGTAAGTAGTTTGTGATAGTAATTATTGTATTTGGTGATAGTAATGTAATAAGTCTATGACACTTACGTAAGTAGTTGGTGACAATTATGTAATTAGTTGACGACAGTAATGGTAGTAGTTGGTGACAGTAACGTAAATAGTTGATGACATTAACGTTAGTAGTTGGTGACATTAACGTTAGTAGTTGGTGACAGTAAATAATAAGTTGGTGACAGTCACGTTAATAGTAAATAGTGACATTTACGTTAGTAGCTAGTTACAGTTATATAATTAGTGAGTGACAGTAACATGTGTAGTTGGTGACAGTAAAGTATTTAGTTGGTGACAGTAACTTTAGTAGTTGGTGACAGTTACGTGTGTAGTTGGTGACAGTAATGTAAGTAATTGGTGACAGTTACGTAAGTAGTTGGTGAAAGTAACGTTAGTAGTTGGTTACATTAACGTACGTAGTTTTCGTAAGTAATTGGTGACAGAAATGTAAGCGGTTGGTAAAAGTAACGTAAGTAGTTAGTGATAGTAACGCAAGTTGTTGGTGACAGTGACGTAAAAGTTGTCGTAAGTTGTTGGTGACAGTTATGCAAGTAGTTGGTGACATTAACGTTAGTAGTTTGTGACAGTAACGTTAGTAATTGGTGACAGTAACGTAAGTATTTGGTGACAGTAACGCAAGTAGTCTTTGACAGTAAAGTAGGTAGTTGGTTATAGTTACGTAAGTAGTTAGTGATAGTAACGCAAGTAGTTGGTGACAGTGACATAAAAGTTGTCGTAAGTAGTTGGTGACAGTAATGCAAGTAGTTGGTGACATAAACATTAGCAGTTTGTGACAGTAACGTTAGTAATTGGTAACAGTAACGTAAGTATTTGGTGACAGTAACGCAAGTAGTCTTTGACAGTAACGTAAGTAGTTGGTGACAGTAACGTAAGTATTTAGAAATAGTAACGCAAGTAGTTGGTGACAGTTACGTAGGAAGTTGTCGTAAGTAGTTGGTGACAGTAATGCAAATAGTTGGTGACATTAACGTACGTAGTTTGTGACAGTAACGTAAGAAGTTGGTGACAGTAACGTTAGTATTTGGTGACGGTAACAGAAGTAATATTTGGCAGTAACGTAAGTAGTTGGTGACAGTAACGTAAGTATTTGGTGACAGTAACGCAAGTAGTCTTTGACAGTAAAGTAGGTAGTTGGTGATAGTTACGTAAGTAGTTAGTGATAGTAACGCAAGTAGTTGGTGACAGTGACATAAAAATTGTCGTAAGTAGTTGGTGAGAGTAATGCAAGTAGTTGGTGACATAAACGTTAGCAGTTTGTGACAGTAACGTTAGTAATTGGTGACAGTAACGTAAGTATTTGGTGACAGTAACACAAGTAGTCTTTGACAGTAACGTAAGTAGTTGGTGACAGTAAAGTAAGTATTTATTTGTGAATGGTACATTTTCACATAGTAATTATCATTAAGTATTGTAAATAAAACGTTCAATACTGCTGTTTGTGAATGATACATTTTCACATAGCATATGTCATTTGGTACAAATAAAACAGACATTACTATTGTATGTGAATAGTACATTTTCACATAGCATATGCCATTTGGTACAAATAAAACAGACATTACTATTGTTTTTGAATGGTACATTTTCACATAGCAATTATCATTAAGTACTTGTAAATAAACCGTTCAATACTGCTGTTTGTGAATGATACATTTTCACATAGCATATGTCATTTGGTACAAATAAAACAGACATTATTATTGTTTGTGAATGATACATTTTCTCATAGCATATGTCATTTGGTACAAATAAAACGGACATTACTATTGTTTGTAAATGTTACATTTTCACATAGCATATGTCATTTGGTACAAATAAAACAGACATTACTATTGTTTGTGAATGGTACATTTTTACATAGCATATGTCATTTGGTACTTGTTAATAAAACGTACAATACTATTGTTTGTGAATGGTACATTTTCACATATTATGTGTCATTTGGTACAAATAAAACAGACATTACTATTGTTTGTGAATGGTACATTTTCACATAGTATATGTCATTTGGTACAAATAAAACAGACATTACTATTGTTTGTAAATGGTACATTTTCACATAGCATATGTCATTTGGTACAAACAAAATAGACATTACTATTGTTTGTGAATGATACATTTTCATATAGCATATGTCATTTAGTACTTGTAAATAAAACGTACAATACTGTTGTTTGTGAATTGTACATTTCCACATAGCAGTTGTCATTTAGTACTTGTAAATAAAACGTATAATACTGTTGTTTGTGAATGGTACATTTTTACATAGCATATGTCATTTGGTACAAATAAAACGGACAATACTATTGTTTGAGAATGGTACATTTTCATATAGCACATGTAATTTAGAACTTGTAAATAAAACGTACAATACTGCTGTTTGTGAATGGTACATTTTTACATAGCATATGTCATTTTGTAAAAATATAACGGACAATACTATTGTTTGTGAATGGTACATTTTCACATAGCACATGCCATTTAGTACTTGTAAATAAAACGTACAATAGTGTTGTTTTATGTATCATACGTATTTCACTAAACTGAAATATAATTTTTCAGTTATATAATTTCAAATTAATTACAAAATCTATAAATATTTTGCTGATATAAAAATTGCAAGCAAAAAAAATATCGAACACATCAAGCACCTATGTGTATAGGCAACATAAAGGCACATAGTATATTAATGCTCTGAGGGGTCGGTAGACAGGTCTCTACCATAAAAAGGGAAATCAGTTGAATTTCTGTTGTTATTAACAAGACAACGCCATCAGTGTTCTAAAATGGATTGATATTTTGTAATTACTCTTGATTTACACATTTTGAAAGAATTATGTGATGCACTCAGTCGCAAAAGCATTGTCTAAAGATTGTTTCAATATTTATTATATTGTTGATCTGGGTTTTTAAATAATGTTCTAATTACAATATGCATCTTTACAAAGAAATATGTGTACAATACTGACAAACAGAGATCTAAAATAACAAAATATATGTAGGATACCAACAAACAAAGATCTAAAATAAGAACATATATGCAGGATACCGACAAACAGAGATCTAAAATAAGAAAATATATGTAGGATACAAAAAAAACAGAGATCTAAATAGGAAACTCTATGAAGAATACTGACCAACAAAAATCTAAAATAAGAAAATATATGTAGGATACAGACAAACAGAGATCTAAAATAAGAAAATATATGTAGGAAACGGACAAACGTGGATCTAAAATAAGAAAATATTTCTAGGATACAGACAAACAGAAATCTAAAATAAGAAAATATATGTAGGATACAGACAAACAGAGATCTAAAATAAGAAAAATATATGTAGGATACAGACACACACAGATCTAAATAAGAAAAAATATGTAGGATACCGACAAACAGAGATCTAAATAATGAAATATATGTAGGATACTGACACACTGAGATCTAAAATAAGAAAATATATGTAGGATATTGACAAGCAGAGATCTAAATAAGAAAATATATGTAGGATACAGATAAACAGAGGTCTAAAATAAGAAAATATATGTAGGATATTGACAAGCAGAGATCTAAATAAGAAAATATATGTAGGATACAGATAAACAGAGGTCTTGAATAAGAAAATATATGCAGGATACTGACAAACAGATATCTAAAATAAGAAAATATATGTAGGATACTGACAAAGAGAGATCTAACTAGGGAACTATATGTAGGATACTGACAAACAGAGTCCATAAATAAGAAAATATATGTAGGATACTGACAAACAGAGGCCAAAAATAAGAAATCATATGTAAGATACTGACAAACAGAGATATAAAGTAAGAAAATATATGTAGGACACAGACAAACAGAGGCCAAATATAAGAAAATATATTTAAGATACAGAAAAACAGTGGCAAAAAAAACAGAGGCCAAAATTATGAAAATATATGTATGATACTGAAAAACAGACCAAATATTAAGACAATATATGTAGGATACCGACAAACAGAGGCCAAAAATTAAGAAAATATATGTAGGATAATGACAGAGGTCAAAAATAAGAAAATATATGTAGAATACTGACAAACAGAGGCCAAAAATAAGAAAATATATGTATGATACTCACAAACAGTGGCCAAAAATAAGAAAATATATGTAGGATACTGACAAACAGAGGCCAAAAATTAAGAAAATATATGTAGGATACTGACAAACAGAGGTAAAAAATAAGAAAATATATGTACGATAGGATACTGACAAACAGAGGTCAAACATGAGAAAATACATGTAGGATACTGACAAACAGGGGCCAAAAATAAGAAATTGTATGACGACTAGGGTCCAGTTGTTCAAATCACTTTTAGCTGAACGCCACGTTAAGATGGCTTTTCTAATCGTCGTATTTTGGGATTTTATACTTTCAAGGTAATAAAATTCTGGCAAACTTAACAAAATGAATTTCTATTAACTGTACGCAATACTTCAAATTTTAAAGACATTGAACATACAATAATTCACCTAACAGACTCTTAAACTAAGAGAGCTTTGAACAACTTGGCGAAAGAGACGTATAATTCGAAGGTCACGATAACGAAGACAACAAAAACATTATCAATATGCAGAATAATCATTACCATTACAACACATACATACAGAAGAAATGAAAATAGGAATCCCCGTCTCGGAATGGTCAGTATCAGTATACATGAACAAACAAATGTATAATCTTGCAGGATATATCTTCAACTGTTAGAAAGATCGCTGATTTTCTTGGACGAGATCTGACGGAAGAAAAACATTGCCAAGATCGTAGAACATTGCAGCCTAGAAAACATGAGAAAGAACGACATGGTGAATCTAAATTATCAGAGAAAGTTACGGTCCATTGATGACAGCAATGGGGGATTCATAAATCAAGGTATATCTTAATATTTTCCTATGGTGCGATATTTATGCCACCAGTTATCCAATTAACTAACGCGATATGTTTCCAGTTAACTACTTAAATTTTGCGAAAATTATCAAGTTATCTAGTAAACTAACATAATAAGGTTCTAGTTGATATAAATAACTTAATTAGATTGAATGTCTGTTAGTGTCCATTACTGCCACCACTTATCTAGTTAAATATCGCAAAAATTATTTAGTTAATGAACCCGATAAGTTTCTAGTTAAGCGAAAAAAATGCATAGTTACTGCTCTCCTCCTGCCACCACATACCTACTTATTTAACTGAATAACTAGATAATGTTTGTGTCACCAGTGATGTGTGCAGCACGGTTACACATGTTTAATCTGTTTGTAAACACAAACGATGACCTAACGAACGAAACGGAAATCGGCCTACTCGGCATTGTCCGTCTACATCCCATTTAGTCACGTGATTAAACACAAGCAAACAGCTCGCGGATGTTTTTAATCTGTTAGCAAACGTTAAGCGAACAAATCGTTCAGTTCACTTCTGTTATCAAGCGTTTGCAAACAAATTAAACGTTAAAGCGAGCTGAATGCAGCCCTGTTATAATTTGATATTCGGAATACATGTACTTCGGTTTTCACTCAAAGTCACTAACCATTCGACTTGGCTTTAGAACCAGTACTAAGCATATGCGAAAAAAAGTACAACACACAGAACCCATGACCCTCTGATCTTGGGTTCGGTGCTCTACCACTGGACCACGCGTTCCACAAATAAATTATAAAACTATCAATGTTATATTTTAATGTATGCATATTGTTTTTACGTTAGCACATGTGTTGTTATTGTTCTATACATGTCCATATATAAAAATCGAACTTTAAATATTTGAAAATCGTTTCAAACACTTTATCTGAACTTCTTAGATTAGGTATGGTCACACGAAGTTGAAAAAATAGCTGACTGCTGACCTCAAAAGAAGGTTATTTAATTTTATTGCAGATGACATTATCATCAACAAAATGAGAAGCAAGGGAGGTAAATCATGCTTTCATCTGATAAAAAATCGTGTACAGTTACGACTCCTTATTCTACAAATAACTGTTTGAGATTAAATGAAGCTGAATGGGGCGCCAGAAATACATTAAACTTATAAACTTATAATAAAAAAGATATCTTCAACAAAATTAAATGCCGAAATTTATGTAACACTCCCCCCTCCTTTTAATGCATCCAGAAACATTGCATTACCGATCTCCAACTACTGTTGTTTTTTTTATATAAACACCATTCTCATGAAATGGGCTAATTGGTGGTTTAGGTTATCAGTTGGTACATATTTTATTTCAATATTAAATAGAGTCGGTCCACAATGTCTTTCAATATTATGTACGACACGTGCCCTAACGTTCATAGATACGATGTCCAACATTTTTCAATTTAAGATTATGTGTAATTATAGAGAAGTACAATCATGCCAAAACACTGCTATTGGCGCAATTTTCGTTCTAAATCATGTATTACTTTTGTAAAATTTTAAAAAATTGGTTAGATTGGTAAAAAATGGTAAAATTGTAAAGTTATTAAGACACTTTTTTGGAAAGTGAATTCAAAGAATAATTTTCTTACAACGTTATGCTAAGTTGTGATCCTTTAGACGAGTCAATTGGGTATAAAAATTGGAATATACCTCTTGGGCTTTCTTATGATTATTTTTTTCTCATTTTTTTAACATTATTATACTGTGGAAGCGTTACGAAAATACATATTCATCACCAACAAGATAAAAGAACTCAGCCAAACTCAACACTTTTTTTAATAATATTTGAGAACATATATTTAACAACATTTCTGACTCCACATTTTGTTTTGATGTCTATGTCAATTATTTACATATTTCACTAAAAGCTCGACACAATGTTACATGATCGTTTTATTGCAATAAATCATAATAACAAAACACCAAATGTGGAGTTAGAAAAGCTGTGAACTATTTGTGGTTCACTATTAAAAAGTTATTAACTATATATTTTGTATGTTTTTTTCAGGGGGTGGGGGATATTTCTCAAGTATATGGTGATTGTATGAAATTAAAACTTATAGGAAATGCAGCTTTGTGTATATCATGCATAAACATAAAGATTGGCTCTTGGTTCGAATAATATTACGCGCATGCGCCTTTACATGTCAGTAGAGCGTTTGACAACTCTCGCCCGATTATACATTTTTTAATTTAATCACCTTTTTGAATTTGACAGAATCGGCTGTTTTAGAAAGACAAGTATGGATGCGTTAGAGAATCATAACTACGTTAAATTACTACGTTATGTGTGAATGCATTAGAGCAATTATATGAAATACAAATACTACGTAAAGTGTGGATGCATTAGAGAAATTATATAAAATACAAATATTACGTAAAGTGTGGATGCATTAGAGAAATTATATAAAATACAAATATTACGTAAAGTGTGGATGCATTAGAAAAATTGTATGAAATTGACATGTCACGTTATGTGTGGATGCTTAAGAAAAATTGTATGAAATACAAAATGTAATTAATAGTACCCAGTATGGTATATACCTTCTTGTACCCAGAGTTGTATATACCTTCTTTTACCAAGTATGGTGTTGTGTATACTTTTTTAAAACCAGTATGGTATTGTTTACAACTTCTTAACGCAGTATTGTATTGTACATACCTTCTTATACCTAGTATGGTATTGTATATACCTTTCTATACCCAGTATGGTATAGTATATACCTTCTTATATGTTCATAATCCTAAGGAATCTGCCTTTAATATCGACCCTAACCTTTAACTGAATAATGACTATCTGTTCACACCGGTAATAAACGTCATTTATGAGGTTAAAACCACAGGCGACAGTATCGGTGTTAAGATTTGCTAAGGCTTCCAAAGTCTTTACTGTAATTTTTAAAGTTTCCGCTTTTCTCGTGATGGTATTAATTTGATAAGACGTTGACTGGTTATTATCATTGTCCGCTGGATATAGAGGTAATTTTACAAGAAAGACCTTGTACACAGTCTGTTTAACACAGGTGTCCATATCCATAGTTTTCATATTGGTCTCGGTATTCATCCCGAGGCCACAATACCGGCGCGTTATTGTAAACATATTTTGTTAAAAGCGGTCTGTATTTGATGCTATAATCAGGTATAAATGCAATTTAAATTTTATATAAAACCTAACTCAGAACCATTTTGTGGCTTTTATATCGGCTCGATTGATTTTGTCATTTTTAACTCAACTATTCTATGAACGACGAGTTCGTTTACTCGCCCCTGCATCATCCCGGTGTCGGTATCCGTATGTGTGTCCCTGCGGCGTTTAAGTTTTTAATGTTGTTCATAAGTGTGCCTGTCTTGCAGGTAGAATATGTATGTCAATGTATTTCATTAATATTTTTTTTAATAATAATGATCAAATTGACAAAATCGCTAATGAAATTACTTTAAATACATATTCAAAAACTGTAAACGTCGCTTACAATATCTTACTAATGTTGCTCTGACATTCTCCCTGCGTTTCTTTATCACTTCAGTATATTATTTGATAATAATGTCAAAACGATTTGATATTGCTTCTCCTTTGATATACATTTATTTTCTACACGCATGATGTACCTCGACTGATGTACACGTACTTTATTCTTAATTCCACGAAGCGCCCTCTCACAAGGAAGTAGTATACAATATGTGATGTCAATTTCAAAGGTGAGGTAATTTAGATCATTTTAAATCATTTTTTTTTAAATAGTACACAGTATTTAATTGTAAATAATGCAATAGACGTTTGTGTAAATTTGAATATTGAGTGGAAGCGGGTATTTTTACTTGTGTTATTTACCAAACTGCCACTTGGAAAGGTAAGTAGCCAAAATGCCACTTGGAAAGGTAAGCGACCAAACTGTCACTTAATATGATCAGTAGCCAACTGTCACTCAGACAATCGATCAGTAACTTAACTGCCATTAAGAACGGTCAGTAACCAAGCTGCAATTCAGAACGGTCAGTAGCCAAACTGTCACTCAGAACGGTCAGTAACCAAATTTCAACTAAAAACGGTCAGTAGCCAAACTGCCCCTTGGAACGTTCATTTGCCAAAATGTCACTTAGGACGGTAAGTAACTACTACTACTACTACTACTACTACTACTACCAATAATGATAATAATATTAATAATTGTATCACTACTTTAAAACTACTACTATTACGACTGATGCTCCTGTTTCCACTCATTTTATTGTTTTTATTTTCACGACTACTGATATTAATCCTATTGCTTTCAATACTACTTCTTTTACTACAAAAACAACAATAACAATTACAACAACTACTACTATTAATGATAATAATAATATTACTAGTAGTAGTAGTTCTACTTTTTAACCTAGTACTATTACGACTGATGCTCCTGTTACCACTCTTTTTATTATTTCTATTTTTATGACTACTGATAATACTCCTATTGCTATTCCTACTACTGCTTTTACTACTGCAACAACAACAACTAATACTACTAATACTTCTTCTACTAAAGATGATTCTGCTGCTACTACTACTTCTACTACTTTAACTTCCAGTTATTGCTTATACTGCTATTTAACTACTAAGCTCCAATTGATGTAGATGTTGCTGCTACTACTAATTAGTGTACATATATTATAATTACTGCTTTACTGATATTACTAGTACTACTTTAACAACTATTTCTTCAACTATGATTAGATCTACTACTACTATCAATACGACTACTACTACTACTACTAATGATGTTGCTGATGATTCTGCTACTACTGCTACTAGCACTACTACAATGGGTACCAATTTTTTGCTTATTAGTTATTACAACTAGTAACATTTTAATTACTACTTTTTCTTCTACTACTACTACTACCTCTGCTGCTGCTGCTTCTACAACTCTTTTTAATCCTTATAATAATAGTGATAATAATATCAATAATACTACCACAATTATTGCTACTATTAATGTTGATGCTCACATTACCGCTTCGTCTATTTCTTCCATTACTACTTTAATAATTGTAACAAGTACTATAATAATATTTCTTCTACTATTAATAAAAACTATATTAATTTCCATTCAATATTTTGTATTATTCCTAATTCAAAGTAGGTATATTAATTAAGACATAAAATAATTATTCATACAAATATATTCAAAACAAAAGTGTTTGCTATATATCAGTATCAATAAAAAAATGTGACGTACCTCACTCTCGCCTTGGCTGAACATCCTGGACCCGCCTTTGAAATATTTGTGTTGACTTGGCTCGTTTTAACTACACGCACTATACTAGATGCATAGTCTTTGAAGCGCCGCCGTCCTGCAGGAACATATACTATAAGGTAAACAGTACGGTATTTTAAATGATTTCATTTTTGTTCTTCTTTCTCTTAAAACTCTAACACAATTATCAATGTTATCCCTTTTGACTAGATATTTACGTTTCAGAGTTAAATGCAATTGATGAATTTCATTTGTGTACATGTTTTTTGCTCAAAGCGAAAGTGGAAAACAGAACTGACATTAAAGCTTCTAATAAAACTTATTAAAATGAAACGAAATCAAAGTAAATTCTGGTATCTAAAACATAACTAACAAAGTTTAAACTATACTATTTGTTACTAGTTAGTAGTGCTTGATTGCAGCTAGTTTCGTTTTGTTTTTTTAGCAAATAAATATGACTACTTGCCGTTAATTTCGTTTTCATAATAAGATGTGTTTGACCGAGGCATGTAGTTTTTGCATTCCGTCTATACAATATGTGCTTTTAACCTTAGATCAAAATAAAAAAAAACTTATTAAAGCAACACCCCCTCCCTTCCCACCTAACCACACTTCACTCACACACACGCACGCACTGTTATTATGTGTTTTATTTATTAGACAATTCGAGGACTGAGTGCGAAACAATCGTAACTGACATTCTTGAAATTGTTCAGGAGAAAGAAAAATACTGTTATTTAATTCATTAAGACACTGTGAACTGAAAGCAGGATACTTGTCTTAAATTTTAAGAAATTTGAAGAGATGTCACACTGAAATTCCAAAACTAATGCTAATAAAATTTAGCGCGAAACTATTTTAACTAACTTATTACCATGTATAAAACATGAAATTATTATCCATGTCAGTGTTTAAAGTTAGAACTAGAATACTTTTAACTGTTCCAAAGAAGTTCCAAGACATGTCACTTACAATAGTTTTGCGCTGAAAATCCAAAATTATAAATAATGAAACTTAGTGTGAAACTATTGTATCTGCCATTTTTATCTAGTTTTAAACTCTTTAAATGCTTTCCCATAATGCGTACAAATTAAACATGTAAATAACACAACACAGTGAATTTCTGAAAAAAACTCTTTTTTTTCCCCAAAACTTTTCTTTTATCTTTCGTTATTTTTATTGACAAAGTATCACAGTTTGAAGAGTACGACTGTGCGATCACAAAAAAGGTAACCAAAAGCATAATGCAAAGTGGCACCATCATAAAGATAGCATTGTAAATTCGGATTGTAAGATTTTGTGAATGATGCGTAAAATATACATTTCATTTCTCAGACCCACTCTAAAGTATGCATCAGTTGTTTGGGATGGTTGCACTCATTACGAAAAGGACAAATTGGAGAAAGTACAAAATGAAGCAGCGCATATACAGGATTAACTCGTCCTGTGTCTATTCAAAAATTGTATACTGTAATCGGATGGCTGTCTTTGTCACAGAGAAGAAAATATCAAAAATTAATTACGGCATATAAAATTAAAACTGGCTTATTACCGGACTATCTTAATAATTTATTTCCTGAAACAATAGGTGTTAATATACCGTACAACCTTAGAAATGCATCCGATTACATAGTTCCAAATATGAGAACACATTTATATGCAAATTCATTTATTCCCTATACGTTGCTCAGAATCATTAATGTCCTTCAAACGTATTTTAGTCACCAATTTCTTTAACATTCAACCAGTGCCTCAGTATTATCTTACTGGAAATAGAAAGTTATATTTAATACACGCACGCATTAGAAATGGGTGTAGTAATTTAGGTATTGATAAATTTGCAAATCGACTAACAACAGTTTCTAGATGCCCGGGTTGTGGTAACGATAAAGAAGACGTCGAACATTATTTTATGAAATGTATTATATTCTCAAATGAACGAATCCGACTTTTTAGAGCCACACGTCGATTTCATCCTCTCAGTCATCATACTTTACTGTTCGGTAAAGACACTGATACTGACGATGAAAACTCATTTATATTCACATCTGTGCAGCAATTTATCAATGACTCAAAACTATTTGATATTAATTAACTAAACAATATATTTACATGAAAAGTCGGCTTGATGACGCTTCTAATTATAGGGTATATTTAGATTACCTTATTATTATTATATTATACAACCATTATTTCCCATTTCCTTTTTATTTCTTTCTAAATCCTTTATCTCTATAATAGTTATCTAATATCTAAATCAAATTGTTTTATTTATAATATGTTGTTTA
Organism: Panopea generosa; assembly: GCA_029582155.1. Lineage (NCBI taxonomy): Eukaryota > Metazoa > Mollusca > Bivalvia > Adapedonta > Hiatellidae > Panopea > Panopea generosa. Next base: position 63,971,576 of record CM055902.1, read on the forward strand.
TCTGCAATTGTCATTTTGAGTATTTGTAAATTCATTTTGTGTAGGGAAGGGCCGTAACTAATGTTGGTAGAACTTGTGGCCGAACCCTTTTGCTTATATACGTATATATGTTAAAAAGCAATAAAATATGTTTAAACTAAACTGTAGTTTCTCTCTTGTGTCTTTTGTCTAGCATATATTTGCAAATGTGATACTCGTTTTTTAAATAATTTTCTAAATTGGCACGAAAGTGGCCATGATATAATTTCAATATCTTAATAAATTACAGTTTTATTGCATATTTTTAATAGAATAAAAACTTGAAACTTGTTATTTTAATTATACTTTTTTTTTAATTTCTTATTTATAAATGATTTTAATCCTGTTGCAATTGAAGTAAATTGTTCATCTAATCTTTTCAATCCGTTGTAGTAAATGCTGGCTGATAATTACTGATTAACTGACAGTTTGTATATTTGGGAAATAAAGGGAAGCGGCAAATGTCCTAAGGGCAATTCTCCATGGGGTGTTGGGATAAAGTGTACATATATGATATACATTTTTATGGTTTATTGCATGAACATGTGACGACGACGACGAAGACGACGACGACGACGACGATGATGATGATGATGATGATGATATACCATGATTAAGACAGAACATTACATGGTCTGTTACTTAAAAAATCCATAATTACATTCATGAACTTTTCTTTTAACGATTTAAAGAATCAAAGAATCTTTACATGCTATTTAACAGTTCCAGAGAATAGAGTTGTTTAATTCTGACAGAAATTGTAATTGTTTTTAAGGAATTTAATTCGTGTAACGATAATAATAAACTATGCTATATACTATCGAACCAAAGTGTTGTGAAACTAAGTGCCAAAACCTGTTTATTCGTTTTTGAGTGAAGAAGAAATATTTTATATAGTTGTATATAAATAATGTAATAGTTGATTTAGACATATGAAGCATTTTAACACCGTAGTGAGAAATCGGTGCTAATCAGTTCATTCTAGATCTGATCTATAATGATATTCGATTTTTAAAAAAAAAAAATTATATTGCAAGTAGCAGATGCGTTAGCATTTCGTTTCCTCCTCACATTGTAATCTTATATAATTTAAATAATATTTTAAACAATATGTCAAGATTAGCACCGGCCTCTCATTTTTTGCAGTGTATATATATATATATATATATATATATGTGTGTTAAAACGTAATGTGTTATATGTGCTAATCTGCAAGTATGTTTGCTATTCTGTAAGGTTATCAGTAAACATGCAAATGTACATATATATAAACAGCATGTATTATTAATTGTGATTAATTGGTTTAAATGTATATTGATATGTTTTACATGTAATATAGTTTTTTATAATTCTTTATAGAATGACATGGCTAATTGTTAAATATAATGTTTTATTTAATGCATATACTGTATTTTAACCATAATGAGACTTAAATAAAAAATATCTATCTATCTACATGGACATACCATTTGTAATTAAGCCACCAATATAAACTGTCACATGTTCTATTAACTATCCCCACCCACGACACACACACCCACGACACACACACACACACACACACACACACACACACACACACACACACACACACATACATCCTCCCCCTGCTGCGAGAGCGTTAGCAATAAAATATGGCCCCAAGATACGCTTATAGCATGGTGTATGTTATTTTAATCCCAGTACCCCATAAGTCAAACAATTAGACATGTTTTATGACCTGTTGTATGCTATATTTTTTGTAATTCTAATTGATAAATTTGGTTCAAATAATTTGTTTATATGTGAGGATTTCATTAACGGGGTAAAATGAGTTATTTTATAAACTACATATATACTGGATCGATAAATGGTGTATAGTGTTAAGAGTCACTTTGAACAAAAAAATCATATCGCGATGGTGTCTATTCTAGATTACTTCAGACTAAAACCAAACACATTTAATAACGAATTTTATTTCTGCGCAAGTTAATTACAAATTGTCTTAATTTCTGAGTATATATTTTTTATGAAATACATTAAAGTATTTTCGTTCTTTTTATAGTTTTTCACAAGCACTATCAGATTTTAACAGCATCCTCGAAAATGATAACTTGATTATGGACATATGTGTATTTATATATATATATTATGTATACATCAATGTCTCGGGGGCCATAGCAATTTAAAGGGATGTATACGACAATGTCCAAATCGAGTTTACCCGTTCCAGTATAAAAGCAATCTTTACAGCTGTGGACATAAATTATAAACCAGTAAAACAGTATACCTAGATTATAAAATGGTTTTAATCGTTACACTTTAAATATATGTACTTTAACCGATATCCTAAACCTTATTTATACAAATATGTTTTAAGTTAGTTTTAAAGTTTTATAGCACACTTTGGTACATAATCTGCTTATATGATATGTTTTGCAATTTATTATAAACGTACGTTTTTTTAAATATTATTTCCATTTTATTATCTGTTCTCAAGTGTTTAATTTGCCCATCAGTAAGGTATAAAGTGAATTCTATTAAAGTACATATTGGATATCGATACTACCTTCTGTAATCCCACATTGCCCTACAGCATGTGGCGAGGGGAATACAATAACGCACTGTCACTAATTAGCTAACGCTGTTTGACGCCATAGTGTCCAAAGTATTTTGAGACATACTGTTCCGGCATGTAATCGTTTAACAATTTCGCCATTTGTTTTAAAAGGTAAGTCTTTATAGTATTTTGGGGCAACGAAAGAAAACAAATTTTGATAGCGATGTTAACTCTCAGCCAAAATATTTAAAGGACTTTTATTACAAGTAACGCAATTACTAACACCACAACCACAACTCTCACCACCACCACCACCACCACCACCAATACTACTACAACTACAACCGTAACTACTGCTAATAGTACTACCACTACTACTACTACTACTACTACTACTACTACTACTACTATTACTACTACTACTACTACTGCTGCTGCTACTAATACTACCACCACCACCACAACTATTACTACTACTACTACTACAAAAATTACTATTACTACCACTACTACTACTATTAATATTACTACTACTTCTACTACTACTACTACTTCTACTACTACTAATACAACAACCACCACCATCACTACTACTAATACTCCTACTAATACTACTACTACTTTTACTCCTACTACTATTACTCCTACTACCACCACCACCACTATTATTACTACTACTACTACTACTTATTATAAAATTAATAATGATAATAATAATAATAATAATAATAATAATAATAATAATAATAATAATATGACCACAACTTACACTATTACTACTATAAACACCACCACATACACCAACACTACTTCTACTACTACTACTACTACTACTACTACTACTACTACTACTACTACTTATCGCACTACTGCTACTACTACTACTACTACTACTTCTACCATGACTACTACTATTACTACTACTTCTACTACTACTAATACTACTACTGCTACTACTACTACTACTACTACTACTTCTACTACAACTACTACTAACAACACCACTACTAATAATACTACTACCACCACCACAACCACTACTGTTACTACTACTACTACTACTACTACTACCACCACCACCACCACCACCACCACCACTATTACTACTATTACTACAACAACAACAACAACTACTACTACTACTACTACAACTACTTCTACTATTACTACTACTACAACTACTACTACTACTACTACTACTACTACTACTACAACTACTACTACTACTACTACTACAACAACTACTACCACTACTACTACTACCATTACCACCACCACCACAACAACTACTACTACTACTAACACCACCAAGTACACCACCACTACTACTACTACTAACATCCCCATCTACATGAGCACTATTACTATTAACACCACTACTACTACTACTACTATTACTACTATTACTACTACTACTACTACTACTACTACTACTTCTTCTACTACTACTACTACTACCACCACCATCATCACCACCACCACCACTATTACTACTATTACTACAACAACAACAACAACAACATCAACTACTACTATTACTACTACTACTACAACTACTTCTTCTATAACTACTACTACAACTACTACTACTACTACTACTACTACTACTACTACTACTACTACTTCTACTACTACCATTACCATCACCACAACAACCACTACTACTACTACTAACACTACCAATTACACCACCACTACTACTAATACTAACACCCCATCTACACGACCACTATTACTTTTACCACCACTACTACTACTAATAATATTACTACTATTACTACTACTACTACTACTACTACTACTACACACACACAGACGGACACACAAGTGCACTTACTCAAGCACCTTCACTGCACTCACATGTTAACGCATGTCCATATTAACTCACACACATACACGCGCACGTACTCTACACGTACACAAAATATTTGATCTATAGATAGAATCGTCCAATTGGATTTTTTATATTCCAATTGGAAACTTGATCTAAAAATAGAATCTTCCAAGTGGACCCTTTACCTTCCAATTGGAAATACAAGTTTCAGTTTCCAATTGGAAGGTAAAGGGTCCACTTGAAAGATTGACCGGTTTGAAATCGTAATTTCCCATTGGAAACTAATATAAGAATTCCAGTTGGACAGGGTGTTTTTTGTGTACTTTTATTCCATTTATCTCAGTATTTTACAACTGAAATAACTTACGAGCTGAAATTATGAATTAAACTTCATGATAGTTATAATTATCCAAAAAAGTTTATAACATTAAAGTTCATCATAAAAAAAGGGGTTTTGAAAAAAAAAAGTTTTTCTATAAATTCACTGTGTTTTGTTAGACGATCATTAACTAATGATGATTGTATATGGCTGACAGTTTGTGGTTGTAGTTATCTAATAGACGATGATTACCTACTGACGATTGTATATGGCTGACAGTTTGTGGTTGTAGTTATATAATAGACGATGATTACCTACTGGCGATTGTATATGGCTGACAATTTGTGGTTGTAGTTATCTTATAGACGATGATTATATACTGATGATTGTATATGGCTGGCAGTTTATAGCAGCATATGTCTAACAGCCTATGATGTATGGCTGGCAGTTTATAACAGCATATGTCTAACAGACGATAATTGTATATGGCTGGCAGTTTATAGCAGCATATGTCTAACAGCCGATGATGTATATGGCTGGCAGTTTATAACAGCATAATTGTATACGGCTGGCAGTTTATAGCAGTATATGTCTAACAGCCGATGATGTATTGGCTGGCAGTTTAAAACAGCATATGTCTAACAGACGATTATTGTATATGGCTGGCAGTTTATAACAGCATATGTCTAACAACCGATGATGTATATGGCTGGCAGTTTATAGCAGCATATGTTTAACAGCCGATGATGTATATGGCTGGCAGTTTATAGCAGCATATGTCTAACAGACGATGATTGTATATATATAGTAACTGATGGTCGTTTGTGTCCGATATTTTATAGTTGTAACGTTTAAATGTATATAATATTAAATTTACATATAGGCACTTGTAAGTCTTTGAAGCCACTGCGGTTTGGGGTCACTTCATTAAAGTTGTGGGTTCGATGCCACTTCACTGAGCTTGCGGATTCGATGTCACTTCGCCGATGTTGCGGGTACGATGGTACTTCGGCGAGGTTGTAGGCTCGATGCCATTTTGGCGAGGTTGTGGATTCGATGGCATTTCAATCAGATTGAGAGTTCGAAGCCACTTTTTTTAGCTTTTTTTGTGGGTTCAAGAGGTTATGCATTTGGGGCTATTTCGCTTGAGTTATGGGTTTGGGTTTCTTTATTGAAGTTGTGGGTTTGAGGCCACTTCGCTGAGCTTGTGGGTTCGAGGCAACTTCTCTTAGTATGTGTGTTCGATGCGCCTTTGCTGAGATTGTGCGTTCGAAGCTACCTTCGCTGAGGTTGTGTATTCGAGGCCACTTTAAAGACATTGTGGGTTCGGGGCCACTTTGCTGAGTGTGTTCGAGGCCACTTTTTACAGATTCTGTGCTCGAGACCATTTCGCTGAGTTGTGTATTCGAGGCAATTTTGCTGAGGTTATGTGGTCGAGGCCTCTTTGCTGAGATTGTGGGTTCGAAGCACCTTCGTTAAGGTTGTGTGTTCGAGGTAACTTTGCAGAGATTGTGGGTTTGAGGCCCCTTCGTTGAAGTTGTGTGTTCGAGGCAACTTTGCTGAGATTGTGGGTTCGAGGCAACTTCGCTGGAGCTGTATGTTTGAGGCAACTATGCTGAGATTGTAGGTTCGGGGTCGCTTTGCTGAGATATTGTGTTCGAAGCCACTTGTTTCAGACTCTGTGTTCGAGGCAATTTCGCTGAGGTTGTATTTTCGAGGACACTATGCTGGGATTGTGTGGTCGAGGCCACTTTGTTGAGGTTGCAGGTTCGTGGCCACTTCGTTGAGGTTGTGTGTTTGAGGCAGCTTTGCTGAGATTGTAGGCTCGTGGCCTTTTCGCTGGGGCTGTGTGTTCGAAAAGCTTTGCTGAGATTGTGGGTTCGTGGCCACTTCGCTGGGGCTGTTTGTTAGAGGCAACTTTGCTGAGATTGTGGGTTCGAGGACACTTTGCTGGGATTGTGGGTTCGAGGCAACGTTGCTGAGATTGTGGGTTCGAGGCCACTTTGTTATTGTTATTGTTTCTTTTCCCTTTCTTTGAAGTTGTGGGTTCGAGGCCACTTTGTTGAGATTGTGTGTTCGAAGCCACTTTGCTGAGAGGGTTGGTTTTGAGGCAGATTCGCTGAGATTGTGGGTTAGAGGCAATTTCGCTGAGGTTGTGGATTCGAGGCCAGTTCACTGAGCTTGTGGGTCCGATGTCATTTTGCTTAGATTGTGTGTTTGGTGCCACTTTGCTGAGATATGGATTGGAGGCCAATTTCCTGAGGTTGTGTATTTGGATCAATTTCTCTGAGATTTTGCGTTTTAGGCCACTTCGTTATGGTTGTGAGTTTAGTGCCACTTCACTGAAGTTTTGGTTTCGGGGCAACTTCGCTGAGGTTTTAAGTTCGAGGCAACTTTGCTGTAGGTTTTGGACCTCTTCGCTGAGGTTGTGGATTGAGGACCACTTCGCTGAGGTTATGGGTTCGGTCGACTTCGCTGAGGTTGTGTGCTTGAGGACACTTTGTTGAGATTTTGGGTTCGAGGTAATTGCGCTGAAATTATGGGTTTGCTGAGGCTGTGAAATCGAGCCGACGTGTTTGAGGATGTGACCCTGGGACCATTTTTCTGATGTTGTGCGTTCGAGGTTATTTTGCTAATATTGTGAGTTCTATACTACCTCTGTCCAAAAACCGTTATGCAAAAACGTTTGCCAGTCACTTGCGGGATGACAGATTCCATATGAAGTTTTCTCTTCTTCTGCAGATATAACTGGATACTTAACTTGGCAACTTTTTTAACCATACACCTTGTGTTTTCTTAAGATATCTTGATGATGAATAATGGCCATGACAAACTTCAATTTGGCAGAAAGCCTTTTTAATGTTAAATATTTTAAATCATATCAGACATTTACATGTAACAATCGATTTCAAATTCATTTCGCTGCAACAAAAAGCTAAATCAAAAGTCAAACAAACTGTTGGCACGTTCCAAACTGTGGCTTTTCATTTAAGGAGACACATTTAGTTTGCTGTTCTTGTTTCATAGTGTTTAGCGTGACTTTTCCAGTCACATCGTGACGGTGTCTACTTGAAACAGTATTCTAAACACTGCAAAAGTTTTATTCTACAGTCACTATATACACTTGGCCGACCAGAACTAAAACTATCCTCTCAAGTCTGAGCGCGAAGCGATGACGTTTCTAGTACCGTTTTTTTTCAAGTCGTTAGTATGACCTGGCTTGCGATTAAACCCACGACATACCACATGTGAAGCGAACGTTCCACCTATAGATAGACCACCTTTGTGGTGCTTTAAAAAAGAAAAGGATATAATGACATTTTAAAAAATGAAAAAAAATAAAAACATGTGATACTCCTTTTATCAATTTACTATGAAGGTCATCACTTTATATGGAAACACGGCAATATTGAAATGGATTTAACGCATGTTTATAGCTCAAATTAATATTTAACTTCACAAATGTATGGAACACACGGAATTATTAATCTTTGTTGATACTAATTTATTGTAGCGCGATTGCGATGAAAACTCAGAGCTTATATGCACTGCTCTCGAATCCGCTTCCTGAATAGAACCAGTACTGAGTGTTGTTTTATGAGAGGCATCAGATCAAGCTAGGTGTCGAACCCGTAACCTCTGGCGTGAGTGGCCAACACTCTATCCATTACATTACTGCCCAAAATGTTATCTTCTAGTGTTATTATCTTAGAAAGTATTAACATGTGTATAAAAAAACAGTCGAGTCGCGCTTGTTTTGAAAATGTGTGTGAACATCCTTAAAAATACGTATCGATATGATTTTATTTTTTTTTCTACACAATTTTATAAAAAAAAATTCTGTATTCAAGTTGTTAGAGTTTCTCTATTCACATCATGAAACAAGATTATATTATATTTCATGACATATAAAAGAGGTAATAGGTTAGGAATTAGATATAAAAAACGGTGTTAACTGTTTAAGCATAGTGTTCATTCTCGTTAAATTATTGCTGTCAAATGACTATACGTTTATATTGATTGTATATTATATAATTTATGATGATGTTAACTTTACAAATGCCAATGAAATGTAATTTTGTTCTGTTCTAGAATAGCAATAAAACAGAGCCACATATCTGTGAAAATAGGTGTCATTTAAGCATTTGAAATAGCTGGATTATTATATAGTCATATTTGAGTCATGTCAATATATACACTTGAACATTCTAACAGTAATACAATAATGTTGAATAAAAAAGTATTGAAATTGTCTGTGTCCGATAAAAGTAAAACATTGATAGAATCTACAAAGCAAGACCATACCTAACCTATTGTGTTTTAAATTGGTCAGAATACTTACAAAAAGTGTATATTGCAGCTAAGAGAACAATTGGATTTTTTTTTTTAAATTTCAGTCACCAAATTTATGGTGATCCGTTCATTCACCCCGTAATATGTATGTTATTGTTGTATGCATGTGTGCCGGGCTGGGTCATATCCGACAGACCTTAGAAATAGTTGACATACATGTTAAATATATATTGTTAACAAATATGTTAATAGAAAGCAAGACGTATCCATATAATAATACACGTTTACAGAAAATCTTCACCAAGTTGACAAATTAAAATATTTTGTTTCAGGTTATAGTTCTTAATGTATTACAGAATGTAAAATATAAAGACGAACATATATATATTTACATCTTTAAGTGAAATATAAATAATATGATAAAAAAACAATAGAGATATTTTTCATTACTATGTAAATTCTAACTGTAAAGACACTATTTTCCAAAACTCAGTCTATGGACATCGTATATTAAATAATTGTTTTCCAAAGTTATATTTACCGGGCATTCTAACAATCTGAACATTTCAAACACTGACAACGTGTCGCGCACTAGACCCATAACAATTACTCAGAGCTAAATGTCACACTGTCAGTCTGTTTGAGATTTCCTATTTGGTTTGTAACTTTGTCTTTAATAGAGAAATTTTGAGAACAACTTGGCAAAAGGTAACGTGCAAATCAGATGACAAGGTTAAGGGCATTCACAATCAAGGTCAACTTTAAGATAAAACACATACAATTCTCTTCTCTTAAAACCTATCGTCATTTTCAACAACCACTTTTGGGTGATGTGGCGTGGCATGTGAGATTTACCAGTCACTGTTGCATTAAAATTTTATTGCTCTGAGTAATATAAAGCGTAATAAATGTTTTCACTCGTGAGTTGACAGATTTATCAGACATACAGTCAAGTTGTATGCGCCGGTACATCAACAGCAAACACACAACTTATTACATGTAATTAACAAGCGTTCAAAGTTTTGATCTTGGTACATCTTAGAAAGTTTAGAGTGTTTCACTCAAATGTTAACCCAGTGATCTTACGTGTACTTCGATGAATTCCTGCAACGTTTGTAATAGAAAATTGCCACCTAAAATGTTTGTAAATAAAAGAGTGTAATAATATCCGGTAGCCACAGTCCTCTTCAAAATCATCAATTCCCCCGCCTCTCAGACGAAATCCTGAACCGCCTATGAATACACCCCTTGAATGAACTGTGCGTACGGTCTACTTAAAATGTTGTTCAAGTTGGTGTTAAAATATTGTGTTTTTCCATTTTAGAGTGGTCAATAAAATGCATGAAAAAGAAGATAATAAATCAAAATGTTTAAATGTGTTTATTATATCTATGAAGCGTCATTATGTTTGCAAAAGACTTCATGCAATGATATATTATGACTTCGCGATGCTTTAAAGACTGCACAAACAACAAATATAAAGTGTTTTGTGACCATTATCAGTAAAACGAGATAAATAATAAAATGAAACGTGTTTTCTTTAATCTTCTCAAGGCTATATGTTCACTGCACTGATTATGCAAATTTCAATTGAGGATGAAAGTGACATTGCAATACAACACTATTTCTTTCTAATGCCATAAGACAAATCCATTAAAGTCATTAAGAATTGTGAACAAAATTAATTGAAAAGAACTATATGTATAATTTTAAGCAATAGATGAGCCATTTATTATTATCTATGTTTAAGCAAACTATTTAATCCTTGGCCGAGTGGTCTAAGGCGCCGTCTCAAGATCACTTACCTCTCAGCGCTAAGGTCGTAGGTTCGAGTCACGCTCGCTCCAAAAATTTTATGTGAGAATGTTTGCCAGTTACTTGCGGACAGACGTTGGTTCTACTCAGTCTGACTCAGTCTGAAGTCTGCCTCCAACAGTAAAACTGGATATGCAGTATATAACCTGAAATATGTTGAAAATGGCATTAAATCCTATTAAAATTATTTTTAGTTTACAGAGTATTATAGAGAAATATTATAGAGATTAGAAAATATTATTGTCTTTTATCTAATATCTGTGTAGATATGGCTGCTGTCATAGTTATAAGAGAATAGTATGGTGCGACTTCGTTCAATTGCAGCAACTCTTTTATCACATGCATCGGTATGGCTGGCGTTGATTGGTATAGCGGTAACTTAAAGTTGGCGGTTTTAACATTGAGTGTAACGAGGTTGTTACTATTGTTTGTATTTTTGTATTATCCTTACTTGGCTAGGTGCTATATATACATTATTTGCATTGCGTCCTTAACAGTGTCTTCTATTTAATATCTGTGTAGATATGGCTGCTGTCATAGTTATAAGAGAATAGTATGACACGACTGCCTTCAGTTGTAGAAACAATTGAAGGCAGTCGTGTCATACTATTCTCTTATAACTATGACAGCAGCCATATCGGTAGGGCTGGCGTTGAATAATATAGCGGTAACTCAAGGTTGGCGGTTTTAACATTGAGTGTAACGAGGTGGTTATAATTGTTTGTATTTTTGTATTTTCCTTACTTGACTAGGTGAATCTTAACAGTGTCATTACATCAAAACTATATCGGCAAGAATGATGAAGGGGCGACTAGAAATTGTTTTTTATTTAATTTTATTTTGTGGAGGCATAATCCTATAAATTCGTACATAAATAAGATTAGAAACGCAACAGTTACTGATATTATTAAGATATTTAACATAACATTGTGTATGTCGGTTGAATGGAAACATAATTGAATTGTATTTGCGGAACGCAGTTACATCAACACAATTTCATCAAAACAAGGACTTTTTCAAAATGGTACGTTCATGATATTATTTAATGTATATTGTTTGTTATAAAGTTATTTTGAAGAGTTTAGAACAAATACTTCAGTAAGTAGTATTTTTGCTCAATTTAGCTATTGCCTTCTCATTTCTTATGAACATTCTGTATATAGTATTAGACTTAGATTGTACATGGCTGTGAAATATATTGTAAGTATTAAATGTCTTGTCACTGTATCATCCATTTTTATCTTTATTTTGGTAGTTTTCTGCAACAATACTTAAAAAGGATTCCATTTTACATTATCTTGGTGATAAAGAGGTGAAAATATGCAATTGATATTTAAAACCTGCCGGATGCTCAAATGTGGCACTTTAGGTTTCATCATTGAGTTTTTTTTTGTGTTTCTAAATAGTCCTGCAAAAGCAAAGGTCCCACAATTAATTGCAAGAGCTGCCTTTAGACTACAATTGGCAAGGGCTTTTACAGTCAAGTCAAGACAAAATTGTATTAGCATAAACATATACATGTTCATCGCCTATGGCTTTCATGACAGTACAATAATCAATATAACAACAAAAGCCATAAACTCACACACCCACACCACACACTTCACGCACACACAATACTGGTACACGTGTTAAAATAGATAGTCACGTTCGTTTTAGATTATGGTAAATTGGAAGCTAACGGGTTCGGATAATCATTGTAAAATGTCCTGTTGTACTTTTTACGTTTACATCTATCATTTTCCCACAATATTTATTATCTTGAGGTATGAAGACTTTATCAAGCTGTTTGTAATCTAACACCACTTCAAATGATATATTTAATCTTTGTTCAAAATAACTGATTGTAAAATTTGCGGGAGGAGTTTTGTCCTCCTTGTAAAATTTGCGGGAGGTGTTTTGTCCTCATTGTAAAATCTGCGGGAGGTGTTTGTCCTCCTTGTAAAATCTGCGTGAGGGGTTTTGTTCGCCTTGTAAAATTCGTTGAAGGTGTTTTGTCCTCCTATACAAAAATGAGGGTGAGGGGTTTTGTCCAGGATGTGTTTTGTCCGTCACCCTATAAAAAGATGTATTTATTAGTTTAAAAAGTATATTTTTTAATCATACTAGAAAAATGCAACATTTATCGGCGATTCTTAAGTGATCGAAAACCGGTAACTTCTCATACTACTTATTTTACTTAGCAGGACCTACAAATATTTACATTCCACTACTACTACTACTACTACTACTACTACTACTACTACTACTACTACTTCTACTACTAATAATAATAATAATAATATAATAATAATAATAATTATAATAATGATAATAATACACTACTACTACTACTACTACTTCTACAGCTATTAGTTCTACTACTACTATTACTACAACTATTACTTTTAATAATAATAATAATAATTATAATAATAATTATAATAATCTTAATAATAATAATAATAATATCAATAATAATAATTATAATAATAATAATAACAATCATAATAGTGTTAATGATTATAATAAAAAAGTACTGCTTATAATATCAATAATAACAGAAATAATAATGACACCACTAATAACACTAGTACTGCTACCAATTCTATTAATACCACTTCTACGTTTTTACTACTAATACCAACAATACCAATACTGATATCAACACAATTATGACTAGCATTAATACTAGTAGTATTAGTTCATCTAATGTTGTAGCTTTATCAAGTTCAATGATTATGCTAACACTACTTCTACACCAGTTCCATAAATACTTCTAGTAATAACAATATAAGTATTATGACTATAGTTATAAGTACATGTACTATCAGATTGAAAATAATAGTGTTTATTAATAACATCGAATATGTTCTTATTTGAAAAGCTCCTAGGATTATTAAAACGTTTTAAAACGTCATAATTGGGAAAATTCATTCCTTCTCATACCCAGTATGGTATATTCCTTCTTATACCCAGTATGGTATTTTATATAACTTGTCATACTCAGTATTGTATTGTATATACCTTCTAATACCCAGTTTTGTATATACCTTCTAATACCAAGTATGGTATATTCCTTCTCATACCCAGTATGGTATATTCCTTCTCATACCCAGTATGGTATTTTATATAACTTCTCATACCCAGTTTTGTTTTGTATATACCTTCTAATACCCAGTATTGTATTGTATATACATTCTAATACCCAGTATTGTACATACCTTCTAATACCCAGTATTGTATATACCTTCTAATACCCAGTATGGTATATTCCTTCTCATACACAGTATGGTATTTTATATAACTTCTCATACTCAGTATTGTATTGTACATACCTTTTATACCCAGTATTGTATATACCTTCTAATACCCTGTATGGTATATTCCTCTCATACACAGTATGGTATATTCCTTCTCATACCCAGTATGGTATTTTATATAACTTCTTATATCCAGTTTGGTATTTTATATAACTTCTTATACCCAGTATTATATATTCCTTCTCATACCAGTATATTTTTTTATTACGATTTAAAATCAGTGGGTCAACTACATTAGTTTTAAGGTACATCAAGCTTCTCGTCCATAGATATATCTGCATAAGTTCTCAAATAATGGGTTTACTATGTCTATGTCAATGTATAAACTACATTATATACTGTTAAGCCATCTCTTATTTGTATTCACTTTCAATCGATCCGATATATTATATTCCAATATATTATTTTACTGATGATGATAATTAGCAAACACTATTATTTTGAATATCATTGTATTAATAACTATTTTATAGCAATTATTAATGTATTTTTGTTTATAATTATAGATGTAGTAAAAAAAAATGTAACAATTATTTAAATATTGGTTGTAGACGTGGATGATAGAAAAAGAAGAAACTACAACAGAAGCAGCAATAGTAATAGCACTCATAATAGTGGTAGTATTATTGATATTATTATCTTTAATTTAGTTATATACGTATAAGAGTAAGCAGTCGAAGCAAAGCAGCAGCATCAACAGCAGCAGCAACAGTAGCAGTGGTAGTAGTAGTAGTAGTACATGTTGTAGTAGCATTAGTAGCATTAGAAACTGTAGTAGTAATAGTAGTGGCAGTAATAGTGATAGTAGTAGTAGAACTTCATGTAGTAGTAGTAGTAATAGTAATAGTGGTGATTGTAGTAGTAGTAATAATAGTAAAAGTGATAGTAGTATTAGCAGTAGTTACAGTAATAGTGGTGGTAGTGGTAGTAGTAGTAGTAGTAGTAGTAGTAGTGGTAGTAGTAGTAGTGGTAGTAGTAGTAGTAGTAGTAGTAGTAGTGGTAGTAGTAGTAGTAGTAATAGTAGTGGTGGTAGTAGTAGTAGTAGTAATAGTAATAGTAGTAGTATAGTAGTGATAGTAGTAGTAGTAGTAGTAGTCGCAGTAAAAGTGGTGGTAGTTGTAGTAGTAATAGTAGTAATAGTAGTAATAGTAGTAGAAGTGGCAGTAGTAGTGGTAGTAGTAGTAGTAGTAGTAGTAGTGACAGTAATAATGATGGTGGTAGTAGTAGTAGTAGTAGTAGTAGTAGTAGTAGTAGTAGTAGTAGTAGTAGAAGTAGTAGTAGAAGTAGTAAAAGTAGTGGTAGTAGTAGTAGTAGTAGTAGTAGTAGTAGTAGTAATAATAGTAGTAGTGCTAGTAGTAGTAGTAGTAGTAGTAGAGGCAGTAATAGTGGTGGTAGTAGTAGTAGTAGTAGTAGTGACAGTAAAAGTGGTGATAGTAGCAGTAGATGCAGTAGTAGTAGTAGTGGCAGTAATCGTGGTGGTAGTAGTAGAAGTAGTAATAGTAATAGTAGTAATAGTAGTAGAAGTGGCAGTAGTAGTGGTAGTAGTAGTAGTAGTAGTAGTAGTAGTGACAGTAATAATGATGGTGGTAGTAGTAGTAGTAGTAGTAGTAGTAGTAGTAGTAGTAGTAGTAGTAGTAGTAGTAGAAGTAGTAGTAGAAGTAGTAGAAGTAGTGGTAGTAGTAGTAGTAGTAGTAGTAGTAGTAATAATAGTAGTAGTGTTAGTAGTAGTAGTAGTAATAGTAGTAGAGGCAGTAATAGTGGTGGTAGTAGTAGTAGTAGTAGTAGTGACAGTAAAAGTGGTGGTAGTAGCAGTAGATGCAGTAGTAGTAGTAGTGGCAGTAATCGTGGTGGTAGTAGTAGTAGTAGTAATAGTAGTAGTGGCTGTAATAGT
Organism: Panopea generosa; assembly: GCA_029582155.1. NCBI lineage: Eukaryota > Metazoa > Mollusca > Bivalvia > Adapedonta > Hiatellidae > Panopea > Panopea generosa. The sequence continues at coordinate 63,987,587 of CM055902.1, forward strand.
GGTGGTGGTAGTAGTAGTAGTAGTAGTAGTAGTAACAGTAGTAGTAGTAGTAGTAGTAGTAACGGTAGTAGTAGTAATGGTAGTAGTAGTAATAATAGTAGTAGTAGTAGTAGCGGCTTTGGTGAAGAAATAAAATAACATTAAAACATGCAAAAGGTGTTTATTTGAGGTTTTCTATCTTCCGAACTTAAAAATAAAGATGGTAGAAAAGGAAATTGGAATAAATGAAGCACTGCTGTCACGGATAACCATCGATCTGCGACACATATCGACAATTTCAAAGAATGATGCTCCTTTCAAAATATAAGGTTTATTTTAATTTCACAATATGCTGATATGTAATTTACAATTCACCATCTATTCCGAAATACATGTGCCATTATATATTGTTTTAAAACTCAATTTGAAAATGTAAAATCGAAGCAAAATAAAGTATTCCATGTAGTTTATTTTGTCAAATGGCACAGTGTGAAGATTTGGAACGGTCAGAAGCCAAACTGCCACTTTGGGCGGTCATTAGCCAAACTTCCATTTGTGAGATTAAGAATCGCTAGTGGTTGTATTCAATCTTGTTCTTCATTCCGTAATCACATATTATAACGAGACAGTGAAAATAAAAAATAACTACATACTGTCATTTTACAAATGTGGCAACAAGCACATGGGTATATGTATAATGGAAAACAAATATGGACTCCTGTTTAACCAACAAATATAAGTACTTATGTATATACTTTAATATGCAAATACTTAAGTCAAGTCAATTGTTGGATTTTATGATTTCAGACATATGCATATTTGTGAACTATGTGTGAAATAGTATGAAACCAGTCTACATTCAAACAGCTATCCAGAAACTTTGTAAATGACTTGAAAAGAATTTCTAAAGTCGTATTAGTCGCTTACAATGGAAGATGATTTTATTATCCAGTGGTATATGACGTACCAACAATACAGAGCAATTTTCAAGTGTGTATCAGGATTAATTATTCCCTGACAGTGTTACGGAAACAGTTTCCAATCATTCACATAAAAAGGTAGACCTTGTGAAATTGTTGTGCAATATCAGCTACAGTGCACAAAATGCCAATTCGTAGTCACTTGGGCAACTCCTCAAATAATTGACACCGAAAGAGCTCCTATCCTACAGTTTCGCTCCAAATGAAAACAATTTATAAACATTCTGGTAAGGATGGACTGAAAGGCATATTTCCTGCCAATAATGGTGATGGTGTACCAAGGGTCACCTAAGCAAAAAAGTATTAGATGAGGTTATATCAAAGATGGCTATATAGTTCAAACAATGACTCTTTATGACTTGAAGTGTGTGTGTGTCAAGTGAGGGGGTGGGGGTTCTATTCTGTTATACTCATAATGTGAACTTTTTTTCATAGTATTAATGTTTAATAGTTTATGTCATACTATGTTTGTTTTGAAATTGACACTATTCGCAAGATAAATAATTTAAGTGTTTAAGCACGAGAATGAATCTGTGTAATGGGGTGGGGGTGGGTGGGGTTCTGATTCCATGTTCTATTTTCACATAAAAAGTACATATTTTTGCTTTTATGCTATTTCTGTATAATGTGGGAACATCTTTATTTCAATAATATTTGTCATCATAGTTTTTGTATCAAAACTTGGAAACATTAACATTACTTTTAAGATAAACATTTATTTCTATAGAAGTGCTGATTATGAATTTTTGACCCTATCATATTAAAAAAAGTATTGAGAAAAAAACGGACGGTAAAACTTCCTAATCTTTTTATATCATATGTGGAATAGTATATATATAAAAGTTAGTTGTGTAGTATTGATGCCCCAATAGTAGAATGGATTCTCTACACTTTTAGAACAACTTTTTTCAAAACTATCAAAAATATGGATTTCTCCTGTCCGCTAGAATACAAATAAGTTCATTTTAGATTATTTTTTTCAATATAATGTTGCATGCTCATATTTTTCTTTAAACAAATGCTTTTAGAATACACTGATACTGAAAAATGTAAAAAATATTGAAAATAAATAAAATTGTAGCAATTTTACCTATTTTGGACTTTGAAATTTTTTTGCGGCCTTTTGAAAATGGGATATGGTAATGTAAATGCAGATAACTTTTTTTTTAGACGGTTAAAGTTTCTAAAAATATGGAAATTAGTCAGTGATATTATATAGTTAATAAAAATTAAAGGCTTTTAAAGATTTGAAATATTGCCCATTACTGTCCCACTACCTTAAATAGTTACATGTATTTGTTTAATTTGCCATTTTGAGTAATTTGTTGAGTTTGTGAAACTTTAAGCTTTTGTTACATCACATATAAAACAAAATCAAATAACTTAAAGTCCTTAGACTCGCAATTTGTTTATTTGTTTAAATATTTCGGTCTGTTTTATGCCATCGAGGGCTGACAGATGATCAGTTAACCTAACCACTCTTTCCTTGAATCCTGGAAGGTTAACCAATAATCAAACACAACCATCTTCTACCAGTCAGTTTCCCACTTAAATCAAGAGTGAGACAATTGACAATGAGATGCCATGTAGTATATATAAATATCACTGAGACAATAGCCGAGTGGGGATTCTAACTCACGACCCTGGATTGATAGTCGGACTAAGCTAACCAGCTTGTTTTTCGTGGCTCTTTAATTTTAAACTGGGTTTTTCATCAGGGTATTTCCGTAGTTTTGCTCTGAACGAAAATGCTTAAACTTAATATATATGGTCAATATTCAAAAACTTGCCTTTTTCAAGGTGGTAAGAGTGGTTGTCTTGATCAAAAATCGGAAGAGTGTTTTATTCTGATAAGTTACATTCTACACAGACCTGAAGCATGATTGGAAGATTAATTTATTAAGTGATAGGCCTGGCATGTCCTTGGTTTACTTGTGTACTGTTAAATTTTGAACATCTAATGGTGTCACTTTGGGTATATCATACCGCCTAAGGTGGTGCTAGGCGGGGGCGTGATCGGTTCGCGAATATCATACCGCTTAAGGTGATGCTAAGGGCGTGAGGGGTTCGCAAATATCATACCGCTTAAGGTGATGCTAGGGGCGTGAGAGATTTGACAATATCATACCGCTTATGGTGGTGCTAGGTTCCAGTATACCATACCGCTTAAGGTGGTGCTAGCGGCGTGAGGGGTTCGAGAATATCATACCGCTTAAGGTGGTTCTAGGGGCGTGAGGGGTTCGAGAATAGCACACCGTTTAACGTGGTGCTAGGGGCGTGAGGAGTTCGAAAATATCATACCGCTTAAGGTGGTGCTAGCGGCGTGAGCGGTTCGAGAATATCACACCGCTTAAGATGGTGCAAGGGGCGTGAGGGGTTCGAAAATAACATACCTCTGAAGGTGGTGCTAGGGGCGTGAGGAATTCGAGAATATCATACCGCTTAAGGCGGTGCTAGGGGCGTGAGTAGTTCGAGAATAACATACCGCTTAAGGTGGTGCTGGGGGCGTGAAGAGTTCGAGAATAACATACCGCTTAAGGGTGTGCAAGGGGCGTGAGTGGTTCGAGAATAACATACCGCTTAAGGTGGTGCTAGGGGCGTGAGTGGTTCGAGAATATCAAACCGCTTAAGGTGGTTCTAGGGGCCTGAGGAGTTCGAGAATAACATATCGATTAAGGTGGTGCAAGGGGCGTGAGTGGTTCGAGAAAATCATACCGCTTAAGGTGGTGCAAGGGGCGTGAGTGGTTCGAGAATATCATACCGCTTAAGGTGGTGCTAGGGGCGAGAGTGGTTCGAGAATATCATACCGCTTAAGGTGGTTCTAGGGGCGAGAGTGGTTCGAGAATATCATACCGCTTAAGGTGGTGCTAGGGGCATGAGTGGTTCGAGAGTATTATACCGCTTAAGGTGGTGCTAGGGGCGTGAGTGGTTCGAGAATATCATACCGCTTAAGGTGGTGCTAGGGGCGTGAGGGGTTCGAAATATCATACCGCTTAAGGTGGTGCAAGGGGCGTGAGGGGTTCGAGAATATCATACCGCTTAAGGTGGTGCAAGGGGCGTGAGTGGTTCGAGAATATCATACCGCTTAAGGTGGTGCAAGGGGCGTGAGTGGTTTGAGAATATCATACCGCTTAAGGTGGTGCTAGGGGCGTCAGGAGTTCTAGAATAACATACCGCTTAAGGTGGTGCTAGGGGCGTCAGGAGCTCGAGAATAACATACCGCTTAAGATGGTGCAAGTGGCGTGAGGAGTTCGAGAATAACATACCGCTTAAGGTGGTGCAAGGGGCGTGAGTGGTTCGAGAAAATCATATCGCTTAAGGTGGTGCTAGGGGCGTGAGGGGTTCGAGAATATCATACTGCTTAAGGTGATGCAAGAGGCGTGAGTGGTTCGAGAATATCATACCGCTTAAGGTGGTGCTAGGCGCGTGAGTGGTTCGAGAATATCATACCGCTTAAGGTGGTGCAAGGGGCGTGAGGGGTTCGAGAATATCATACCGCTTAAGGTGGTGCAAGGGGCTTGAGTGGTTCGAGAATATCATACCGCTTAAGGTGGTGCAAGGGGCGTGAGGGGTTCGAGAAAATCATACCGCTTAAGGTGGTGCTAGGGGCGTGAGGGGTTCGAGAATATCATACTGCTTCAGGTGATGCAAGAGGCGTGAGTGGTTCGAGAATATCATACCGCTTAAGGTGGTGCAAGGGGCGTGAGGGGTTCGAGAATATCATACCGCTTAAGGTGGTGCAAGGGGCGTGAGTGGTTCGAGAATATCATACCGCTTAAGGTGGTGCAAGGCGCGTGAGGGGTTCGAGAAAATCATACCGCTTAAGGTGGTGCTAGGGGCGTGAGGGGTTCGAGAATATCATACCGCTTAAGGTGGTGCTAGGGGCGTGAGTGGTTCGAGAATATCATACCGCTTAAGGTGGTGCAAAGGGCGTGAGGGGTTCGAGAATATCATACTGCTTAAGGTGATGCAAGAGGCGTGAGGGGTTTGAGAATATCATACCGCTTAAGGTCGTTCTAGGGGCGTGAGTGGTTCGAGAATATCATACCGCTTAAGGTGGTGCAAGGCGCGTGAGGGGTTCGAGAAAATCATACCGCTTAAGGTGGTGCTAGGGGCGTGAGGGGTTCGAGAATATCATACCGCTTAAGGTGGTGCTAGGGGCGTGAGTGGTTCGAGAATATCATACCGCTTAAGGTGGTGCAAGGGGCGTGAGTGGTTCGAGAATATCATACCGCTTAAGGTGGTGCAAGGGGCGTGAGGGGTTCGAGAAAATTATACCACTTAAGGTGGTGCTAGGGGCGTGAGGGGTTCGAGAATATCATACCGCTTAAGGTGGTGCTAGGGGCGTGAGTGGTTCGAGAATATCATACCGCTTAAGGTGGTGCAAAGGGCGTGAGGGGTTCGAGAATATCATACTGCTTAAGGTGATGCAAGAGGCGTGAGGGGTTTGAGAATATCATACCGCTTAAGGTCGTTCTAGGGGCGTGAGCGGTTTGAGAATATCATACCGCTTAAGGTGGTGCAAGGGGCGTGAGTGGTTCGAGAATATCATACCGCTTAAGGTGATGCAAGGGGCGTGAGGGGTTCGAGAATATCATACCGCTTAAGGTGGTTCTAGGGGCGTGAGGGGTTCGAGAATATCATACTGCTTAAGGTGATGCAAGGGGCGTGAGGGGTTCGAGAATATCATACCGCTTAAGGTGGTTCTAGGGGCGTGAGGGGTTCGAGAATATCATACTGCTTAAGGTGATGCAAGGGGCGTGAGGGGTTCGAGAATATCATACCGCTTAAGGTGGTGCAAGGGGCGTGAGTGGTTCGAGAATATCATACCGCTTAAGGTGGTGCAAGGGGCGTGAGTGGTTTGAGAATATCATACCGCTTAAGGTGGTGCTAGGGGCGTCAGGAGTTCGAGAATAACATACCGCTTAAGGTGGTGCTAGGGGCGTCAGGAGCTCGAGAATAACATACCGCTTAAGATGGTGCAAGTGGCGTGAGGAGTTCGAGAATAACATACCGCTTAAGGTGGTGCAAGTGGCGTGAGGAGTTCGAGAATAACATACCGCTTAAGGTGATGCAAGGGGCGTGAGTGGTTCGAGAATAACATACCGCTTAAGGTGGTGCTAGCGGCGTGAGTGGTTCGAGAATATCATACCGCTTAAGTTGGTGCAAGTGGCGTGAGTGGTTCGAGAAAATCATACCGCTTAAGGTGATGCTAGGGGCGTGAGGAGTTCGAGAATAACATACCGCTTAAGGTGGTGCAAGGGGCGTGAGGGGTTCGAGAATAACATACCGCTTAAGGTGGTGCACGGAGCGTGAGTGGTTCGAGAATAACATACCGCTTAAGGTGTTTCTAGGGGCGTGAGGAGTTCGAGAATAACATACCGCTTAAAGTGATGCAAGGGGCGTGAGTGGTTCGAGAAAATCATAACGCTTAAGGTGGTGCTAGGGTCGTGAGGAGTTCGAGAATAACATACCGCTTAAGGTGGTGCTAGGGTCGTGAGGAGTTCGAGAATAACATACCGCTTAAGGTGGTGCAAGGGGCGTGAGTGGTTCGAGAATAACACCGCTTAAGGTGGTGCAAGGGGAGTGAGTGGTTCGAGAATAACATACCGCTTAAGGTGGTTCTAGGGGCGTGAGGGGTTCGAGAATATCATATCGCTTAAGGTGGTGCTAGGGGCGTGAGGGGTTCGAGAATATCATACTGCTTAAGGTGATGCAAGAGGCGTGAGTGGTTCGAGAATATCATACCGCTTAAGGTGGTGCAAAGTGCGTGAGTGGTTCGAGAATATCATACCGCTTAAGGCGGTGCTAGGGGCGTGAGTAGTTCGAGAATAACATACCGCTTAAGGTGGTGCTGGGGGCGTGAAGAGTTCGAGAATAACATACCGCTTAAGGGTGTGCAAGGGGCGTGAGTGGTTCGAGAATAACATACCGCTTAAGGTGGTGCTAGAGGCGTGAGTGGTTCGGGAATATCAAACCGCTTAAGGTGGTTCTAGGGGCCTGAGGAGTTCGAGAATAACATACCGATTAAGGTGGTGCAAGGGGCGTGGGTGGTTCGAGAAAATCATACCGCTTAAGGTGGTGCAAGGGGCGTGAGTGGTTCGAGAATATCATACCGCTTAAGGTGGTGCTAAGGGCGATAGTGGTTCGAGAATATCATACCGCTTAAGGTGGTTCTAGGGGCGAGAGTTGTTCGAGAATATCATACCGCTTAAGGTGGTGCTAGGGGCGTGAGTGGTTCGAAATATCATACCGCTTAAGGTGGTGCAAGGGGCGTGGGTGGTTCGAGAAAATCATACCGCTTAAGGTGGTGCAAGGGGCGTGAGTGGTTCGAGAATATCATACCGCTTAAGGTGGTGCTAAGGGCGATAGTGGTTCGAGAATATCATACCGCTTAAGGTGGTTCTAGGGGCGAGAGTTGTTCGAGAATATCATACCGCTTAAGGTGGTGCTAGGGGCATGAGTGGTTCGAGAGTATTATACCGCTTAAGGTGGTGCTAGGGGCGTGAGCGGTTCGAGAATATCATACCGCTTAAGGTGGTGCTAGGGGCGTGAGTGGTTCGAAATATCATACCGCTTAAGGTGGTGCAAGGGGCGTGAGGGGTTCGAGAATATCATACCGCTTAAGGTGGTGCAAGGGGCGTGAGGGGTTCGAGAATATCATACCGCTTAAGGTGGTGCAAGGGGCGTGAGTGGTTTGAGAATATCATACCGCTTAAGGTGGTGCTAGGGGCGTCAGGAGTTCTAGAATAACATACCGCTTAAGGTGGTGCTAGGGGCGTCAGGAGCTCGAGAATAACATACCGCTTAAGATGGTGCAAGTGGCGTGAGGAGTTCGAGAATAACATACCGCTTAAGGTGGTGCTAGGGGCGTGAGGGGTTCGAGAATATCATACTGCTTAAGGTGATGCAAGAGGCGTGAGTGGTTCGAGAATATCATACCGCTTAAGGTGGTGCTAGGCGCGTGAGTGGTTCGAGAATATCATACCGCTTCAGGTGGTGCAAGGGGCGTGAGGGGTTCGAGAATATCATACCGCTTAAGGTGGTGCAAGGGGCTTGAGTGGTTCGAGAATATCATACCGCTTAAGGTGGTGCTAGGCGCGTGAGTGGTTCGAGAATATCATACCGCTTAAGGTGGTGCAAGGGGCGTGAGGGGTTCGAGAATAACATACTGCTTAAGGTGATGCAAGAGGCGTGAGTGGTTCGAGAATATCATACTGCTTAAGGTGGTGCTAGGGGCGTGAGTGGTTCGAGAATATCATACCGTTTAAGGTGATGCAAGGGGCGTGAGTGGTTCGAGAATATCATACCGCTTAAGGTGGTGCAAGGGGCGTGAGGGGTTCGAGAATATCATACCGCTTAAGGTGGTGCAAGGGGCGTGAGTGGTTCGAGAATATCATACCGCTTAAGGTGGTGCAAGGGGCGTGAGGGGTTCGAGAAAATCATACCGCTTAAGGTGGTGCTAGGGGCGTGAGGGGTTCGAGAATATCATACCGCTTAAGGTGGTGCTAGGGGCGTGAGTGGTTCGAGAATAACATACCGCTTAAGGTGGTGCAAGGGGCGTGAGGGGTTCGAGAATATCATACTGCTTAAGGTGATGCAAGAGGCGTGAGGGGTTCGAGAATATCATACCGCTTAAGGTCGTTCTAGGGGCGTGAGGGGTTCGAGAATATCATACCGCTTAAGGTGGTGCAAGGGGCGTGAGTGGTTCGAGAATATCATACCGCTTAAGGTGATGCAAGGGGCGTGAGGGGTTCGAGAATATCATACCGCTTAAGGTGGTTCTAGGGGCGTGAGGGGTTCGAGAATATCATACTGCTTAAGGTGATGCAAGGGGCGTGAGGGGTTCGAGAATATCATACCGCTTAAGGTGGTTCTAGGGGCGTGAGGGGTTCGAGAATATCATACTGCTTAAAGTGATGCAAGGGGCGTGAGGGGTTCGAGAATATCATACCGCTTAAGGTGGTGCAAGGGGCGTGAGTGGTTCGAGAATATCATACCGCTTAAGGTGGTGCAAGGGGCGTGAGGGGTTCGAGAAAATCATACCGCTTAAGGTGGTGCTAGGGGCGTGAGGGATTCGAGAATATCATACCGCTTAAGGTGGTGCTAGGGGCGTGAGTGGTTCGAAATATCATACCGCTTAAGGTGGTGCAAGGGGCGTAAGGGGTTCGAGAATATCATACCGCTTAAGGTGGTGCAAGGGGCGTGAGTGGTTCGAGAATATCATACCGCTTAAGGTGGTGCAAGGGGCGTGAGTGGTTTGAGAATATCATACCGCTTAAGGTGGTGCTAGGGGCGTCAGGAGTTCGAGAATAACATACCGCTTAAGGTGGTGCTAGGGGCGTCAGGACCTCGAGAATAACATACCGCTTAAGATGGTGCAAGTGGCGTGAGGAGTTCGAGAATAACATACCGCTTAAGGTGGTGCAAGGGGCGTGAGTGGTTCGAGAAAATCATATCGCTTAAGGTGGTGCTAGGGGCGTGAGGGGTTCGAGAATATCATACTGCTTAAGTTGATGCAAGAGGCGTGAGTGGTTCGAGAATATCATACCGCTTAAGGTGGTGCAAGGGGCGTGAGGGGTTCGAGAAAATCATACCGCTTAAGGTGGTGCAAGGGGCGTGAGGCGTTCGAGAATATCATACCGCTTAAGGTGGTGCTAGGGGCGTGAGTGGTTCGAGAATATCATACCGCTTAAGGTGGTGCAAGGGGCGTGAGGGGTTCGAGAATATCATACTGCTTAAGGTGATGCAAGAGGCGTGAGGGGTTCGAGAATATCATACCGCTTAAGGTGGTTCTAGGGGCGTGAGGGGTTCGAGAATATCATACCGCGTAAGGTGGTGCAAGGGGCGTGAGTGGTTCGAGAATACCATACCGCTTAAGGTGATGCAAGGGGCGTGAGGGGTTCGAGAATATCATACCGCTTAAGGTGGTTCTAGGGGCGTGAGGGGTTCGAGAATATCATACTGCTTAAGGTGATGCAAGGGGCGTGAGGGGTTCGAAAATATCATACCGCTTAAGGTGGTTCTAGGGGCGTGAGGGGTTCGAGAATATCATACTGCTTAAGGTGATGCAAGGGGCGTGAGGGGTTCGAGAATATCATACCGCTTAAGGTGGTGCAAGGGGCGTGAGTGGTTCGAGAATATCATACCGCTTAAGGTGGTGCAAGGGGCGTGAGGGGTTCGAGAAAATCATACCGCTTAAGGTGGTGCTAGGGGCGTGAGGGGTTCGAGAATATCATACCGCTTAAGGTGGTGCTAGGGGCGTGAGTGGTTCGAGAATATCATACCGCTTAAGGTGGTGCAAGGGGCGTGAGGGGTTCGAGAATATCATACTGCTTAAGGTGATGCAAGAGGCGTGAGGGGTTCGAGAATATCATACCGCTTAAGGTGGTTCTAGGGGCGTGAGGGGTTCGAGAATATCATACCGCTTAAGGTGGTGCAAGGGGCGTGAGTGGTTCAAGAATATCATACCGCTTAAGGTGGTGCAAGGGGCGTGAGTGGTTTGAGAATATCATACCGCTTAAGGTGGTGCTAGGGGCGTCAGGAGTTCGAGAATAACATACCGCTTAAGGTGGTGCTAGGGGCGTCAGGAGCCTGAGAATAACATACCGCTTAAGATGGTGCAAGTGGCGTGAGTGGTTCGAGAATATCATACCGCTTAAGTTGGTGCAAGTGGTGTGAGTGGTTCGAGAAAATCATACCGCTTAAGGTGATGCTAGGGGCGTGAGGAGTTCGAGAATAACATACCGCTTAAGGTGGTGCAAGGGGCGTGAGGGGTTCGAGAATAACATACCGCTGAAGGTGGTGCACGGAGCGTGAGTGGTTCGAGAATAACATACCGCTTAAGGTGTTTCTAGGGGCGTGAGGAGTTCGAGAATAACATACCGCTTAAAATGATGCAAGGGGCGTGAGTGGTTCGAGAAAATCATAACGCTTAAGGTGGTGCTAGGGTCGTTAGGAGTTCGAGAATAACATACCGCTTAAGGTGGTGCAAGGGGCGTGAGTGGTTCGAGAATAACATACCGCTGAAGGTGGTGCAAAGGGCGTGAGTGGTTCGAGAATTACATACCGCTTAAGGTGGTGCAAGGGGAGTGAGTGGTTCGAGAATAACATACCACTTAAGGTGGTGCTAGGGGCGTGAGGAGTTCGAGAATAACATACCGCTTAAGGTGGTGCAAGGGGCGTGAGTTGTTCGAGAAAATTATACCGCTAAAGGTGGTGCTAGGGGCGTGAGGGGTTCGAGAATAACATACCGCTTAAAGTGGTGCAAGAGGCGTGAGTGGTTCGAGAAAATCATACCGCTTAAGGTGGTGCTAGGGGCGTGAAGAGTTCGAGAATAACATACCGCTTAAGATGGTGCAAGGGGCGTGAGTGGTTCGAGAAAATCATACCGCTAAAGGTGGTGCAAGGGGCGTGAGTGGTTCGAGAATATCATACCGCTTAAAGTGGTGCAATAGGCGTGAGTGGTTCGAGAATAACATACCGCTTAAGGTGGTGCAAGGGGCGTGAGTGGTTCGAGAATATCATACCGCTTAAAGTGGTGCAATAGGCGTGAGGGGTTCGAGAATATCATACCGCTTAAGGTGGTGCAAGGGGCGTGAGTGGTTCGACAATAACATACCGCTTAAGCTGGTGCAAGGGGCGTGAGCGGTTCGAGAATATCATACCGCTTAAGGTGGTGCAAGGGGCGTGAGGAGTTCGAGAATAACATACCGCTGAAGGTGGTGCAATGGCGTGAGTGGTTCGAGAAAATCATACAGCTTATGGTGGTGCTAGGGGCGTGAGGAGATCGAGAATAACAAACCGCTTAAGGTGGTGCTAGGGGCGTGAGGAGTTCGAGAATAACATACCGCTTAAGGTGGTGCAAGGGGCGTGAGTGGTTCGAGAAAGTCATACCGCTTAAGGTGGTGCTAGGGGCGTGAGGAGTTCGAGAATAACATACCGCTTAAAGTGGTGCAAGAGGCGTGAGTGGTTCGGGAAAATCATACCGTTTAAGGTGGTGAAAGGGGCGTGAAGAGTTCGAGAATAACATACCGCTTAAAGTGGTGCAAGAGGCGTGAGTGGTTCGAGAATATCATACCGCTTAAGGTGGTGCTAGGAGCGTGAAGAGTTCGAGAATAACATACCGCTTAAAGTGGTGCAAGAGGCGTGAGTGGTTCGAGAATAACATACCGCTTAAGGAGGTGCAAGTGGCGTGAGTGGTTCGAGAATAACATACCGCTTAAGGTAGTGCAAGGGGCGTGAGGAGTTCGAGAATAACATACCGCTTAAGGTGGTGCAATGGCGTGAGTGGTTCGAGAAAATCATACCGCTTAAGGTGGTGCTAGGGGCGTGAGGAGTTCGAGAATAACATACCGCTTAAGGTGGTGCAAGGGGCGTGAAGAGTTCGAGAATAACATACCGCTTAAAGTGGTGCAAGAGGCGTGAGTGGTTCGAAAAAATCATACCGCTTAAGGTGGTGCTAGGGGCGTGAAGAGTTCGAGAATAACATACCGCTTAAAGTGGTACAAGAGGCGTGAGTGGTTCGAGAAAATCATACCGCTTAAGGTGGTGCTAGGGGCGTGAAGAGTTCGAGAATAACATACCGCTTAAAGTGGTGCAAGAGGCGTGAGTGGTTCGAGAATAACATACCGCTTAAGGAGGTGCAAGTGGCGTGAGTGGTTCGAGAATAACATACCGCTTAAGGTAGTGCAAGGGGCGTGAGGAGTTCGAGAATAACATACCGCTTAAGGTGGTGCAATGGCGTGAGTGGTTCGAGAAAATCATACCGCTTAAGGTAGTGCCAGGGGCGTGAGTGGTTCGAGAATAACATACCGCTTAAGGTGGTGCAATGGCGTGAGTGGTTCGAGAAAATCATACCGCTTAAGGTGGTGCTAGGGGCGTTAGGAGTTCGAGAATAACATACCGCTTAAGGTGGTGCTAGGGGCGTGAGGAGTTCGAGAATAACATACCGCTTAAGGTGGTGCTAGGGGCGTGAGGAGTTCGAGAATATCATACCGCTTAAGGTGGTGCTAGTGGCGTGAGGAGTTCGAGAATATCATACCGCTTAAGTTGGTGCTAAGTGCGTGAGGAGTTCGAGAATAACATACCGGTTAAGGTGGTGCTAGGGGCGTGAGTGGTTCGAGAATATCATACCGCTTAAGGTGGTGCAAGGGCGTGAATGGTTCTAGAAAATCATACCGCTTAAGGTGGTGCTAGTGGCGTGAGCGGTTCGAGAATATCATACCGCTTAAGGTGGTGCTAGGGGCGTGAGGAGTTCGAGAATATCATACCGCTTAAGGTGGTGCTAGGGGCGTGAGGAGTTCGAGAATATCATACCGCTTATGGTGGTTCTAGGTGCGTGAGGAGTTCGAAAATATCATACCGCTGAAGGTGGTGGTAGGGGCGTGAAGAGTTCGAGAATATCATACCGCTTAAGGTGGTTCTAGGGGCTTGAGGGGTTGGAGAATAACACACCGCTTAAGGTGGTGATAGCGGCGTGAGCGGTTCGAGAATATCACACCGCTTAAGGTGGTGCCAATGGCGTGAGTGGTTCGGGAATATCACACCGCTTAAGGTGGTGCTAGCGGCGTGAGGAGTTCGAGAATATCATACCGCTTAAGGTGGTTCTAGGGGCGTGAGGGGTTCGAGAATATCTCACCGCTTACGGTGGTGCTAGCGGCGTGAGCGGTTCGAGAATATCATACCGCTTAAGGTGGTGCTAGGGGCATGAGGAGTTCGAGAATATCAAACCGCTTAAGTTGGTGCTAAGTGCGTGAGGAGTTCGAGAATAACATACCGGTTAAGGTGGTGCTAGGGGCGTGAGTGGTTCGAGAATATCAAACCGCTTAAGTTGGTGCTAAGTGCGTGAGGAGTTCGAGAATAACATACCGGTTAAGGTGGTGCTAGGGGCGTGAGTGGTTCGAGAATATCATACCGCTTAAGGTGGTGCAAGGGCGTGAATGGTTCTAGAAAATCATACCGCTTAAGGTGGTGCTAGTGGCGTGAGCGGTTCGAGAATATCATACCGCTTAAGATGGTGCTAGGGTCGTGAGGAGTTCGAGAATATCATACCGCTTAAGGTGGTGCTAGGGGCGTGAGGAGTTCGAGAATATCATACCGCTTATTGTGTTTCTAGGTGCGTGAGGAGTTCGAAAATATCATACCGCTGAAGGTGGTGGTAGGGGCGTGAAGAGTTCGAGAATATCATACCGCTTAAGGTGGTTCTAGGGGCTTGAGGGGTTGGAGAATAACACCCCGCTTAAGGTGGTGATAGCGGCGTGAGCGGTTCGAGAATATCACACCGCTTAAGGTGGTGCCAATGGCGTGAGTAGTTCGGGAATATCACACCGCTTAAGGTGGTGCTAGGGACGTGAGGCGTTCGAGAATATCATGCCGCTTAAGGTGGTACTAGTGGTGTGAGCGGTTCGAGAATAACATACCGCTTAAGGTGGTGCTAGAGGCGTGAGCTATTCGAGAATATCATAACGCTTAAGGTGGTGCTTAGGGCGTGAGGGGTTCGAGAATATTATACCGCTTAAGGTGGTGCTAGGGGCATGAGTGGTTCGATAATATCACACCACATAAGGTGGTGCTAGCGGCGTGAGCGGTTCCAGAATATCACACCGCTTAAGGTGGTGCTAGGGGCGTGAGCGGTTCGAGAATATCATACCGCTTAAGGTGGTGCTAGGGGCGTGGGGGTTCGCATATTTTTTTCCACACATAAAAGATACTCAATAAAACTGCTATAATTGTTGTTGACCGTGAATAATAAGTTAGAGAAAATATGTTCTTCGTCTTTCGGACAACGCTGATGGCGAAGGGAATTGTACACGTTACATATCTCATCTAAGAGTTTGTTTTTATAAATTCTCACATCTGATTAGTCGATGTGTTTGGCTGTTCCCCCATTTATCTGTCAAACCCGTCAGTCGAATAATTCAGTGTACATTTGTGAATATCGCAGGATTAGACTTGCTGCTCTTAGAAATGTCCAACATTAACACGAAATGAATGCAAACATCGTATATCAGCAATGATTTTAGAAAGTCAATTACTAGGTTTATAAAAATATCAAAATGAACAGTTGACATAATGGCATAAGCACTGCGGTCAAAGAGTCGTGTTGCAGCGCGAACCCTGGCTTGGATGATACTCGGTTTCCATTGGCTGTTCATTATATCATGAAGGGGCGATTTGTTACCACGGGCTTACCGAGACACACGAACAGTCAAAACAAAAGTGTCAAAGTAGCGCAAATAGACACAAAATGATGTTTGTTACCGATTGTTTCAGAAACTTCGGAAACATTCGAACGCTTACTTGATATGCAAGGCGTGGTATGTCTAACAGAACACAAATAGTCGTACATCATTTTAAATAAATTGTGATATTTTGTATAGATTGTGACTATCTGGATAATATCTAGAGCAAAATACCATAACGGTTGTTTATCGTCTATATTATGCTTTTAAACTCGGTATAATCGTCGATATTTAAATTAGACCTGACCCATGGAATAACGTAAATGATATAGTAGTTAAATCCGTATACGTCCGGAAATATCCGGCATCATTGATTAACTCTGGGAAAGAGTTTACATTTCAACTAAGATTTTATACCGTCGATCTTGATAAAGTCTTACATAGCAAAGTGGTTTTATCTTCTGATTATTGCTCCGAGTTCGAATCCCGTGACAAGAAAAAAAGAATATCTTCAGAAATTGGCTATGTTGCTTTAATCAAATTAAATCAAGAAATCAAGATAAAGTATTTAAAATGTGAATGAAGTTCATGAAAATAAACAATGGAGTGTTCAGACACGTTGACAAATACGCATGTTACCAATGGGCAAGGTGGTGTTGAAGTGCATATGGTTTTGACCAACCATGACATAAGTCACTGGTTCGATCCGGTCGCGGCCTTATAGCATCTTGTAAGACCCAGTACTAGTTCTAGGTTTACTAAAGCTCAGGGCTTACTTCGAGATAAACTTCTACAAATGGGAATATATATCAATAAGGTTTTATTACCTGTTTTTATATCCAATCAATTCAAAATTCATGCAATTTTCGTCAGGACTGAAGGACATCACTGGATGTAACCGAACATATCACGCCAAAAATAGACGCCGAAAAAAAAATTGTTGTGAGAATTGGCGTGACAAATCTTACTGGAAAACCTGTTAAACACAAAATCATGTAATGTTTATTCTAACCTATAAAACTTCTGTGCTCATTAACTGTTTATTGGTTAGAGTACTTCTTTTTAAGAAATATTAAATTATATATATATAGCTGCTGTTTTAATAAAAAATCGACACCGTCGGTATTTATGATGTTTACGAAATATAACAATGATTAATTACATAACGGGGGTTATCATGCAAATAAACATTATATAAAATTTGAATAAGAAAATTTGCAAATGAGCATTGAAAATAGCCAATTGAATAGCATAGGCATACTCAATATATGAATTAATCGTAATAATAGCAGTACATACATAAACAAGAAGAAGCGACAAAGGGGCTTTCGAAAGGTCAGTGGCAAAGCCGGCACTGGTCACTTAAACCTGGTTTATGGAGCCACCAACCCTGCTCTTTCCCTTGTTACCATATCACATAAAAGCCAATGTAATTAAAGTAGCTCTGTTAGATATATATTTTACCAGTGTATCAGCATGCACACACAAAACACTGGGTAAAGCGGTATTGTATCCTCGGACAATTCTGGATGAGCTCCATGTTTCGATGGAAACAGAAATAAAAACGAATCTGCAAGAATTTGAGAAGAATGCCTTACCACAGACATATTTACAGTTGAGCTATACACTGTAGTTTCATCGTAAAATATATGATTCTTAAACAACTTGTGTTATATGGATATATGTTAACTATATACTACATACACCAACCAGCATTAAAAGGTATTGCTAGGTAAGGAGGGAATTCTGGTTTCCATGACGATGCAGATATCTGGAAGTCTTCAACGCCAGCGTCTGCCAGCCCCATATCTTTATTGAAAACCTTTTCTAATGTAAACATTCGCGAATTATTTTAGCTAATGTAAAATCATTTGAAATTAATATATTCGTTATGAAATTATTTTTTGAACAGAAACCCCTCAATACCGTTTAAACATAAATATACTACTATGTATCAAACAAGAACCCTACTAACATTGATATACATGATTATGAGTGATATACATGTATTTATTGTTAGTATTTTTGTTTCATTATTTTAATATCATAGAGCTGAAATTCTAAAAGCAATTTACCACTAGAGATACTGCATGTGTGTGTATTCACACTCGAAACTGCTTCGAAAAAATAAATATGTGGAATGGTTTGCTCTTGTCCGTGCCCACGAAGTCGTTGCAAGGGACACGTATCTGCCTTTTTGGGGTCCGTAATTCAGAAATGTTTTGATTTAGCATAACATTTTAGATCACAATGTTCACAGCGAGGCTGGCAGCAATGCTGGATGGTACTCGCACTCACTTATCAAATCATGTTTTACATGTATACTCACATAACCACACACACACACACACACACACACACACACATATATATATATATATACTTGTTTACTTCCTTAGTTTATATGTTAAATTAATGTTGCAGGGCCTCATGGAAGATTGAATTCATCAAATGAGTTCTATTGTTGATAAAAGTTTTTATTATTATCATTATTATTATTTTGTATAAGTTTACATTATAAATTATGAAACAATTCTTTATAGTTGTAAAACTAGTATGATTTTGATAATTTAAATATTAAGCAGCATTATATAATAAACAGTATTGTTAACCAAAACGATGCAATGAATATACATATTATAATAATAAGCCTAGGTGAAATCAATATGCTTATTTACCAAAATGTCGTCTCTCGCTATTCAGAATAGATGTCCTATTTGTTTGTTTTTATAATTATTTTAGCTAGAAATATTTTGGTTATAACGGGTTGTAGTTATTAATATTATTTTATAAAAATGCCATATCCTCTCAAGATGCTTAACTACATATATATGAATATTTGTCATAGCTTCCATCTAGATATCAGCGTAAGAGACGCACTTTCAGATTCGGGGATACAACGTTAGATATTCGCCGCCATGATCCACGCAGAACCCATACTGATCATGGTCTAAGTTCCACGCAGAACTTCAGAAGGTCTACTTGTAGATAAAATAAAGGCAAGTGAGACGGTATATCATAATCCGGAGGGATTCAATCATATAAAACATTGTCATTTGTAATTGTGGTTAAGCAATAGTTTGAACTCACGTAGTCCCAAAATCATGTGTCGCATCGCCTCGTCATATATACGCGTTACTAATACATACATCACGTAGATGGTATCAATAAGTATGAAAAAACATTACGAGATAAACAAAGTAACGTCAAAATGTTATTCCTGGTCAAATATAATAATGGGTCAGATAGAGTTTCCAAGTAATGTAGTTTATACAGTAAAATGATAATTTGTGTAAAAACGTAATACTATGTTTGTATAATATTATGTTTATATATATAAAGGGAGATAATTAAATTCTGCCAAACCAATAAATTTGGTGTCGACCATGACTTATATACTATGGAATTACATGCAACACATCTGGACAGGGTGGACAAATTTACATACAGAAACTGATACTTTATATGAGTAGGATCTAGTTAAGGATTCATGACTACTCACATGCTATATAAAGGACAGATTTATAAACCCGTTGGATCATATAGATACAGTGAATTCATATATATTTAATTTCATAAAGGGAGATAATTAAATTCACAAAAACGGAATTTACGATTTTTGGGATCTTTTCAGATGCTCATTCACAATGCATGATATATATATGGAGATAATTATTTGTGAATAACCAAGACATAAATGTACAGACTAGACTACGGCGAGTGCGCCTTGCTACAATGCAAACCATAGATACAATATCAAGGCCTCTGCCAAACCAATAAATTTGGTGTCGACTATGACTTATATACTATGGAATTACATGCAACACATCTGGACAGGGTGGACAAATTTACATACATGTAACTGAGTAGGATCCAGTTAAGGATTCATGACTACTCACATGCTATATAAAGGACAGATTTATAAACCCGTTGGATCATATATATATATATGGTGAAATTGGTTTTGTGTGTTTAGTTTGGTTTGTGTGATTTGTGTGGTTTGTTTGGTTGATGTTTGGTGAATGTGGCGTTTGATTAATGGGTGTTTGTTTGGTTGCGTTTCATTGTGAATTGTGCGATTTGGCGTATGTTGTTATTTATGTAATGGTAGATGTTGTTTGTGCGGTGTTTTGTGTGTTGATTTTTGTGTTTTTGATATTGTATTGGATTTTGAGGTTTTGAGGTTTTGAGAATTGATTTTCTGAAGTAGAATTCAGAGTTGTATGATAATGACAAGAAACTGTTAGAGATTTGTCACGTTGAGTTTCTGTGCAACACATTGCGTTATTGAGAAAATTGGAAGTTGTTGTTTTTTTTAGAAATAGTTTAGTTTTGTTGGATGCGTATAGTGTTTGATTGAAGTTAGAGGGACAAATGCATTGAGGAAGGAAAGAAATGTGTGGTTTGAAAATGTACTTGTTTTAGATTTTCGTTATTGACGAAACACGGAATTGTAAAATAAATTTGCATTACTGTTGAAGCATGTTTTCTTTTTTTTTATTTCATGTCAAATTATTGTACATGATGCTTTGCTTTGTAGCGTGTATATGAAAAAGCACGCGAAAAAAAGAGGATAAATAACAGCGACTCAAGCTAATCAGTTTACTTCTGATAAGACATTCAACAGAAAAAAACGTACCAAAATTGCCTGCATCAAAATGGAAGACATACCAAACGAACATATGTTGCCGATCGTTGACAACCTATATAGCAAAATTTTACGAAAAGCTTACTGTACACCCAAAAAAAACTACTTTGCTTTGGTATAGTATGGTTTCGTTGCTGTTGAATGAAAGAAGTTAAGCTTTTTCCAATATATTGAATATACACTCTATCTCGTATGTGAGGCCATAGTTTTAATATAGAAGCCGATTGACATCATATCTAAGTTTAAAAAGGTAGTCATGCTTTTAGTAAGAACGTCTCAAAAGTATACAAAGCTGACTTGTATACTCGATCTAGAGCGTAATCGCGGACATTAGTGGGGTCCTAAGCTCTAGACGGAGACATTCTTGTATGAGAGTATATAAGAAGGGACTTTACTTAGCAAAGTCATTTTAGCTTTTCTTCAGCAAACTGAAAACATGGACTTGATCTCTTCAGTATTCGACAGTATGGTGAACTCGTTCACCGACGAAGACGAGCTAATGAACTTTGCGATGATGTGGGAGATTCAAGATTCGTCAGCGGTACGACTGAGATTGTTTAAACTTAGAAGTCCAGAATATGGAAATGCTTTTGTGACGGAGTTATTTAATATTGTACCGTGCTTTACAATGCCATATCATGAGAAAAAGATGTATATGGCATGTGATCCAAATGAAAATAAAAGAGAATTAATAAAAAAGGGTCAACATCTCGCTGAGACATTTCTTAAGTTTGAGATATCATCGGGAACAAACACTTGCGAGATGATCAGTGACATTGTCAAGTTTAGATCACTAAACATAGAGAAAAGTAATAATTTTATATGGATCTACAGTTTAAAGTTTTTGCACAGAACGTGCTGTGAGGAAGATGTGGGGTTTCAAGACTCTATAAGTATTAAACGTGCTTTAGAATGTACTTATTCAGATAAAGACTCTAAAAGATTTACAGACACTAAAAACTTGTTTAACGCACTAAACATTTTTAAAAACCTCAACAGACACGGGGCTTTGCTCACATCTGACATTATTGAACGTGGACATGGACTACTTATGAAAAGCCTTAACAGAAACCCTGAAGAGCTGTCGGATTGTGATCGTTTGTCCGATGACTTACGAGAAAGTACAGTACCCATCCACAGGTGACGTTAAATTATTATTACCGACCTTATTGGACTATACAAATTATATTTCATTATACCTAGAAGAAAAATTGTCTCGAGAAGGTGTCAATAAAGATTATGTTTTGATAAAGTTTTCAGCGTGGTTCTTCGCTTCTTTTATTCATTTACACCCATTTAATGATGGAAATGGTAGAATGGCTAGACTTTTAAACTATTACTTACACGAGAGACTAACACCATTTCCAACGGGAGTGAATCCGTATCACAGGAACGACTACTTAAAATCCATAGTTGAGACACAACCTATTAAATATTGGACATTTTACTCTAAACTGAGCATCTTAGCTTCTAAAATTCTACAGTGTCAGTGGGAAGCTTGGCGCGAACTAAATCACACGTGAACTAACTATTTTTTGTTTTTGTTTTTGTTTTTTTTATTTATCTATTTATTTTTTTTGTATACATTTATTCGTTTTTTCTATGATATGAACTGCATTAAAATTGGACAACCATAATCCTATTCAAACTATATTGAGCGATGTAATAAACATGTGTACACATATTTGTCTTTGGGTCATTAATAAAATACCATAACACGTATGACTATTTACATTTTTTATTGGTACAAAATGAATATCTATATACTACTACTACATATTTACAATGAGCGAACAAAACTTATAACAACGTCATTTACACTTGGTTCTTCAAACAAATTTTTCTTCCTCACTCTCCACTTCTTCTGTTTCGTCTTTTTCCATAGCATCAGAATCCAATGTTTCCAAAATCGATTCAATTAAATGTTTGTTTTTCTTTATTGCTATTTTTTCACAGATATGAGAACGTCGAGGAAATCTCAGCTTGTGTACTTCCTCTGCAGAGAACTTTGCCCATAACTCTAATGAGAAATAAACGAGCCTTCCGACTGAGCTTTTAGGAAGTCGTACCATACATTGTGTGATGGGCTGTTGTTTGATCACATTTCATGACGGGGACGACAATCTCTATAGTTAGCCAACAGCTTGCTAACAGAGAAGTCCGCCCTAGAAATGTCATTCCCTGACAATGTGCATCATCATACTAAAAGATAACCAAATTTTCCACCTATTGAAAATAGCGAAAATGTGAAAACTTTTTTTTAATTTTCATGTGTGTGTGTTTTTTTTTGTGTTTTTTTGGTAGTGATAGAAGTGTCACGATTCAATCAAACTGAAATGGGTCAAATGAGTTTGAGAATGAATTTGTTTGAGAATGAAATAATGCTACTTTTTATTAAGACATGTAATGAGACTGCCATATACCCTAATTGGACCGACAATAGCTCCGTGGGAACAACAGATGTGTGACTAAAATGCAAGTATCTGAGGAGCTATACCTCTCTACACCACATATCGGAGCAAGATGGCACATGTTTTCGAAAAAATAGATTTATCCTCTCAAAGTTTCTCTCTTTTTTTGAAAAAAAGTTTTAACTCTCCAAAAGTGATGATTAAAACAAAATTAGTGACAAAATGCCGCCTTGTTCTAATCCTAACTTCGTATCAAACGAATGATAGTGAATTGATGATTGAAATAAAATGTAAAATAAGACACATTTGTCAATTTCATTCATATGAAAAGAAACGTGTTTTGTATGAGAAAGAAATATTTTAATATAGTTTGATATTTCGAAAGGTGTTTGACCGTTGGCCATTAATGATCACAAAAGTGATACTCAATGATATCACTTTTTTTTGTGTTCATTAATGTTCACTTCCGCGGTACGCCGAACCCGTCAAACAAGCGGAAGAAGAAGTTAGAAACAGTAATAGAGGAAGCACACATACAGAAAATTCGTTCCCGCATATTGCATGAATGATCCGCGCAAATGGAGAGAGACGAAAGTTCCAGCATATATCCCCTGTAGACGAGTGATAGACGGTGAATAAAGATGAAATGAGATAAAGTAATTGAGAAGAAAAATTAGGTGAAGAACAGATTAGAGAGAGAAGTTGTTCATCTTTGATTTTCACTTTTTTTTTTAATAAATATTCCTAACACCACCCCCATGCACTTGTATCAGAATAACGTCCGAGCACGAAACTACATCAAACACCCAATATCAGAGTAACGGTCTAACCAAGGAGCGGCCTGCCTACGTATAGCGGGTACCTAGAGACCGTGGCCCTGTAGACAGGCGGAGCTAACGTCCGATGTAGCCTTTGCTCAGCCGTATCATAGTGGTATACAGGCGCGTTTTCCAATGCAAACTTACACCACCGATCCGCTTACATTGAGCTGGTCATGAAGACACCTACATACGCATGCAAATCTGATACACAATTTTGAAACTTAAGTTTGTGAAAATCATTGACGAAAGACAAAAGTGAAAGATGAAAAATAGAGATGAGAAATAGAGGAGAAGAAGGAGAAGAGTTGTTTGTTTTGTTTGAGAATGAATGATATTTTTTTACTAAGACTGAGACTGCCATATACCCTAATTGAAACCCACATAGCTCCGTGGGAACAACAGATGTGTGACTAAAACGCGAGTATCG
Source organism: Panopea generosa (assembly GCA_029582155.1). Lineage (NCBI taxonomy): Eukaryota > Metazoa > Mollusca > Bivalvia > Adapedonta > Hiatellidae > Panopea > Panopea generosa. Next base: position 64,011,036 of record CM055902.1, read on the forward strand.
GAGGAGCTATACCTCTACACCAAACACCGGAGCAAGATGGCCATGCCTACGAAAATATATTATCAGTCTCAAGTTTGAGTCACAGAACGCAACTGAACTCTTTCTGTATAACATCCCTTTATATACAGTGGCAAAATAATGCATGGATTGACCTAGAATTTTTTTTTCATGTATTATGTGTAAAACAATCTGATTTGCTAAAGCAATTCTTTATTTGATAAGAACGATTTTGATTGGTTAATGAAGTTAACGTTAATATTGCAATGTCATATGAAAAATAATTAGACGCTACTGTATCCATATTTTATAAAATACTGGTTTTGATTGGTTAGTGAAATTGACGTTAATAAAGCGATTTTAAATGAAAAAAAATGAACCAAGTCCGAGTTCGACTTGGCTTTGTAATGCTATCTTTAATAACACGCCTCATCTAAAAAGTGTGATAGCGCTGTATCTATATACATGTTATATTTCGTATGGCTCCATAGTAATGAAAATGTTTTAAAAATGAAGTTTTGTTTGTTGAAATAAACTGAAAGTACTGTTGTTATTTCATGTCGCTTCTCTCAGGTGTACACAAAATATTTCTCGCAATGAATGGTTAATGTAACAACGTATAGTTGCATTGAGATGGTACTATTGTGTGCCCGTCTATATGATTTACAGAACGTATAAAAGCAGATTTGCATAGTGTTGTGTTTTTTTAAAGAAAAAGAATGGGTTCATGATACATGTTTGAGTGAACATTGACATGTGTCCAAATTTTGAGAAAAATTGAATGAAAACGATTGATTTGCATGTATATGCGTTTGTAAAAAATCATTCAGCAACAAAGAGTACGAACATTCACTTATTACTTTGCCTATAATCAACAGTCCGTTGATGATAAAAATACATCCAAACTGAGGCCGTTTTCGTCATATAATGAGCAAATAAAACTCAAACTATTTTTCAAAGTCAAAAAAAAAAGATGTTTCCATCTTGTGCAACTTGTGTATGAGTCAACTATATGAAGAACTTGTTCAAATCATTGGAATTGTTGTCAGAATTGATGAAACACGGAGACAGTTTGTTGAAAACGAGAGAGTTCACCAAGCCGGTGTAAAAAGTTACCAACCGAAGCGTTTTTGACGTCATCACAAAGGAATGTCATTTTCTGGGAAGCGATAGTGAAAGTAAAGTAGACATCGGTCAGGGAACTCTGTCACAACGTAGAGTGATTCGCGTCGACAGTTTGTCACAGATTCATGTCGACAGTATTATTGTTTTGTAAATTTTGTCACAGTTGCTAGTCGATAGCGGGGACATAATCGCTGATATGTTTATATAATCAAACGTATGAAGTATATATTTGACATTCCGGGGAATATAGTGTATTATAAATTGAACATCTGATTATGAATATTTCTTCAAGTTTAAAATTTTTAAAATGTCACAGGTTTGTGACGACAGGGTAACGGAGGCGTGTCGATCCTTATTTTAATGTCACGGATTCAGTGTCGATAGTTTTAACATCGTAGAATAGTGCAACCCTACGCTAATACTGCCATTTGCACTTCGAGTCTCGTACAGAGGCTGCCTGGCATATAGTTTCAGAGCATTGCCATTATGTTACGGATTAAGTCTGTGAAAGTTATAACCGACACACAGAAGCAAAACAATACATCGGTATTTACAACCCAATAGCAATAGTCGTGTTTCGTGAGACTTGCGCTGGTAGTTTAAAACTCCACATATAACGAATCATTTTATGGAAAATTGTCACTTTTTAAACGTATTTCCGTATTTACGTTTCGAATGATGTATTTATCCAGCTCATCGATTGAGTCATGTCTTGTTCTCAATTAACTGCCCAAGTTTGAGACTCGGATTAAAATCTTCCGCTATTCTCCATTATTCGTTTTCTTTTATCTTACAAATAAGAAATTTAATTAAGATTTGAACTTGTAACTTTTTCAAACTTTTCTGGATTAATAAAACACAACACATATGGTCACGTTAGATTCGTTTTTTATAAAATAATAAAACAAAATGTACACAAAAACTATCATGATCTGCAGGGGAAAACATGAAAGACAAGTTAGGGTAACGTGAATATCCGCAAGTATACTTAGGATTCTGGAGATGTGCTTATTTACACATGTCAATATATCGTACATTTAATCCACACAAAAAAAATAAATCTTGTATTTATGTATTTTATACGTTTTATATGAGTATATGATCATTTGAAGGGAAAAATATTTTGTAATGTTATCTTATATATAGGCCCTACTCAGCAAAAAGAAGAAACGTCCCTCTTTTTTATAACTGATGTAACTCTGTCTTTGTTTCATGCCCAATGTACATGTATTTTTTACCCTGGCGATGTTGAGATCATATGCACCGTGTACATAGCACTTAGTGCCCAGAACATTCATTTCCACTTTTTCCACCAGCACATGCAGTCTACAGGTTTTTCAGTCCACGTCATACGATTCATGCAATAGAGGCCGATTTGATTTTTTTTTAGTTTTTCACAGTTTTCAACATACAACGGATTTCTGAAACGGATGCAATAAAATGATAGTGGGTGGGGTAACGGCCATGATGGTCGCATTCCAGTTATGGTGCTGTCGATAATATAATGAGCGACTTGAGGCACGTTTCCGATAAACCTGAACTGTTTACAGTCGCAGCGATCTCTTAAACGGTAAACCTGGAGAGACAAAGACCGGACTCAAACGTTGACGTACTTACGTTAGTGTCTGTTGCCAGCTACCTTCGCTGCTGGGCAGCATGGCGTCTCAGTACAGACTATTCGTTACCGTTTGCGTCGTAACTCCCAACTAATCAGAGTAGCGCGGCGCCCATACACTAGTACTGGTCAGATAATGACCCGATGTCACATCGCTGCCATGTTTTTATGTGTGCGACGTCATCTGAACTGGAGCTAAATGGCAGCCCATGTTCACCAGTCAATACTTGACCCAGGTCAATGTTTTCACATATCCGGAAGTTTCCCTTGATCCTTGCAAATATTAAGAATATCTGGGTCATAATAATGATAATCTCTGTGATTTGGCTCAGGCGTTGCTACGGTAGTAGTCAACAGTGTTACTACCGTCATGTTTTTTTAGGGAAAAATCAGAATCAATGAGGCGTAACGCTTCCTAGAGGTATACCACGGCGGATTAAACCAGTTGAGTTATGTATATCAGTTGCTTAATATACAGGTAGCAGACGCCATCATTTGTATAGGTGTATACAGCTTTGAGGTCAATCGGGCGGAACAAAAGGTAGAGACGACAACATTAATTTACGTATTGAGGAATGAGAGAGTTTTACTGATAGTGTATTTAAATTAATATGTAAAGAGGACAATTAAGCTATAACGCTGTATATATTGCAATGCATGTTGTATGTATCATTCTACAATACTATTCTTTATAGCAGAGTCAATTTTATATAATGTTGAGGTCACAATAAATGTCAAATCATTTTGACTTACGTGTATGGTGCCCATAAGGACGGTTTCAGCAATGCAGAGGAGCGCTTTTAATAGGGCCATCACTCAGGTTTCCATAAATGGCTGACAGGCCTCTGAAGCATAACTAATATGTGCTTTTATTTTACTTATAGTATCGTTTATAGTGTTTTAATTAAAAAAAACAAACACAAAACAGTATACAAGTGTTTTATTCAGTAGTATATTTCACATTGACATAAAATAGTACAACGACAGCATGTAAATAGCATATAGTATTTACAGACATGTATAGTATTACATAGTGACATAAACATATAGTAGAACATCAAGTTCATTCAAATAAATACAACATGACATGGTTTTTTAAGTACTGTACATATTCAATGTTTACATACTACATTCCATATGGCAGTGTGTTGAAGTTGGTAGTAATGACACGCTTGTCAATCACGATTTTGTAATCTTTTGCTTCAGTTTTAGTTATGATATTGCATTTTTCAGTATTCCTTGTGATTTTATGCTCGTCAACCACTGCGATTGGCTCCACCTCACCTTTGCATTTGATCTTTTTCTGCAGTGTACAAAAATTAATGTTCAGAGCATTCTCGAAATTCAAAGTAATACCCCGAACTTTACAAATGGAGGTTTGTCCTTTTTTATTAGGTTTCAATGAGTTGTAGGCGTAATTTTTAGGCCCACCGGTCACGAATTGTGTGATTGTGTTGTCTGGAGCTTTGTCAGTAAGATCTCCCAAGAAATCTCACAAAGCTGGCTGCCATTGTCCTGGTAATGCCGTAAATACAACAGAATATGTATCACAATACAATATTCGATCTCCGAGAGGTTTCAGGTAACTATAGAGCTTTAAACGTACTTGTGCTGCAGTATATGCAGCGATTACTACATTGGTTCGGGATGGTGATTGAATGAAATCATCGTGGTATGCCCAGTCAAGTTGAACAGCTTCATTGTTGACAAAACGAACATTTTTGATATCCTGCTGATCATTTGTCATCATTTCAAAATATTCATCTGGTTCTGTGACATATGTTGTTTGTGTTAAGTTGGTACGTTGTCCAAATTTCCCCCCAAAAGAGTTTAACATGAGTTTTGCTAATGAACGCAATCCCGAATTTTCCCTGATATTACTGTATTCCAACATGATGCCTTCTGTGTCGTGGTATTCTTGTATGTAATACTGTTTGGCTTCCTCTGTGGTACACCAATCGTGCCAGCCACTGGCCTCTTGTTTTACTTTGAGAAAGGTGTTGACATATGCAGTAAACAAACCGCCTTTTTTGGAGACCGGGACATATTTTGAGATCTGGTTAAAGTCCCAGATCTCGTACATTGTTTGTATTGTATAACCTTGTGGTACTGCCATTTTTACTTCGTCTGTGACCAAAGTTCCTATGAAAGCTCTTTCTTTATCACTGTGATGACTAGGGCTCTGTTGATAATTTTCACTACACGTGCGACACAAGCTAAATAATAGCTTGCCATTGCATTTTACGGGCAGTACTGGGATGTATAAACCTCTTGGTGCGCGCACTTTGCACTTTATCAAACCTTCATACTGGTGCACATCTTTGAAATTGTCTGTGATTATAACAGGATGACCAATTGGTATCTTACCTGTTTTGTTCACCTATGGGTAGAGCGATGTTACATAGTAATAATGTATTATGTTGCTCTCAGAGGCTTCTTCATATAATTTAAATCCTTCTGTGCGGCCACCATAGAATGCGTCTCTCGGTTCCAATGGAGTCACAATTTCGAGCGCGTCAACGTACTCTCTCATGATCTGATTATTTGCCAGCTGCTGTTTAAAATCTCATTCCCATATTGATGAAAATGAATTATTTTCTGTGTGAGCTTCGGAATAAATTACATTTTTAAACCAAGCAAATGCTTCTGAATAAAGCAATCTGTTTGGTTGTTCGAGCATTATAGCTATAAAAAGGAATACTTGAGCTATATTTCTTCATTCTGACATAAGCCATCAGACGAGCAACATGAAAAAGTGTCCTGAATGCCATCAAGATTTTTTGAGGAGGGATGCAATGTTGAGGCATTCTCGACAAAAGCATAACGGGGGCAATTAGGTATATCCACCACCACCACCACCACCACCACCACCGAAAGGAGACACAACTCCTCCACCACCACCTCCACCACCGGAAGAAGACATTATTATTTGATCGTGAAGTCGATACTTAAAATCGAGATAAAAATAAATTTTCTTTCACATAAATATAAACCATGTAGTTAATATAAATGTTTTACTGTAAAACGCATGATAAAACTAAGTTTTGGTCAACAATTTATCAATTATAACATAAATATCAATATTTAGCTGATCAATACAATAATGTTTAAAATACCTTAATTATACAATAGACGACACATCAATGGTTATCTACGGTTTCAAGGCTAATTTGCCGTGTTATTTCGATATAAATTAGTTATAGAACATACAAAACATGTACTTTATTTCGATTTAAGCGTATACTGCTCCAAATACAAAAATATCAAAGCATGCGTGAATCAAACAAAACATAGATATGCGTAAAATTATATGATTATGATTCTATTTGTTTGGGTATTTCGGCAAAATAAAAATTACCAATTTTCAATTTAATTTGGACTTTAGTTTTATATTTTCCCCAAACATAGTAACACTGAGTTTGTGCTTAGTTGTAAACAAATCTACGTAAACTGTTATATTGCAATTAAAGTGGAAACAATATACTCGTGCACATCTCATTAAAATAATAATAATAAATTTATTGTATTCTAAAATATAAAGTGGGTCAGTAGTACAGCGGATAGGGTGCTGGCTTCAGACGGCAGAGGACCTCTCGAAACACAATTCAGTACCAGATCTAATAAGGGAATGCACTGGAGAACGATATGCATAAGCTCCGAGCTTACTTGACAATCAAGCTAAATTAAATTAATGTAAAATACATGTATGTATGCCAAATTAACAAGACAGACCGAAATAACACATTAGACATAGGAAATAAAAACTAGCAAACGTAAATTTCTAGGTGACCTTTTTGAGGTTGTGATTTTATATTGACTAAAAAACAGCTTTTGATCATGAGGAAGGTTTAAATAAACAAAAAAGAACATGTATTCACTGCCTATAAAATAGTAAATATATTGTTTTCCCGCTTTCCTACAAAATCGATACGCCTGATCACGTGCACGTAAGCACGTAACAATTAAGCCACTATAAAAGTTGTGAAAGGGGCAACAAGTAAGAAATGACAACAATAATAATAATAATAATAATAATAAAGATTATAAAGGAATATAGCAATAATAACAATAATATAAGTAATATAAGTAATAAATAATAATAAAATATATAATAGATATTAATAATAATGATGATAATAATATAATTAAAAAAAATCTGCATATTTAAGTATTGATTTTGACTATATATTTCTTATCCAATAACATGCCGCGGGTTAAATAAAGATTCATTCATCTGGCACAAATTATAATCAAAATGAAAATTACACACCGGCAGGGTTCTTTGTGATCAATGGACCGATAAATCACCAATTAACTATTTATTGACACACATGTGGTTCTCACCATGGGTATCTGTTTTGATGATTGCCATGCAACTCTGCTTTCATTATAGTAATTAAATTGTTATATTAATTGTGAACGACTGACCAGATGCACATACGCACGTATCCAATATAAAAGCTGTAAACAAATCAATAAGTCAATATGTATATTATACTAATTGCTTCAATGATAATAATATTTCAAAAAAAATAAAACAAATAATAAAAGTAAAAAATAATACAAATAAAATACTACATTTTTACAAGGAATTATTTAGAGACATGTCTTTAATTTTTATTAGTTTTAAAATTGAAGGATTGTTTTATTTTGTAAATTAACAATTCTGATCTGTTTTTTATACGAAATTGCTATGGCAGCTGTGGTAAAATGACAGCCCTGAATACACATCCCTTTATACGTGTATGTCACACTTTCTACCATTCACTCAGAGCTGGCGTTGGGTTTTCGGTTCGTTAATTTAATGATATCAACATCATGATATTTACATACTAAAGCGTTCTGAAACTTCGAATAACCAATATCTTAAATAATTTTTTTATTTGTTGTTAATTGGCTGGCAGTTTTTCTTTCTTATTTTTTCTTTTCAATCACATAATGTTGGCTCAATTAAAATTCATCCATCTGGCACGAATTACAATCAAAATGAAATCATACATATCTTCCGTGGTCAATAGACCGATAAGTCACCAATTTAGCATATAACTTAATTGACACGGCTCTCACTGGCATGTGACATAACGTAATTAAGACCACGGGTGTGTTGCTGCGTGTCATATAATTAGTGGTATAGCACAGTGGGTGTAGTTTCAAACAAGTTAAATATAGTTTGTCATTTTAAATAATATATTAACATAAAGCATACTATCAGTAAAAGAATAATTTGAGAAACCCACTGAAAAAAGTTTATTGCAAGTATATTTATATACATAATGATAACGAAAATAATTATAAAAACTTAAAATATCAGAATATCTTTCTTTAAGTTTAGTGAAGCCACATTTTGACCCAAATCGAAAAAAAAACATACAAGATTATTATTTTTCAAATTTCTTTTATTATAATGTCGAATTGCATCGCACAGATTATAATAAATTTTTCATCACCCATGCAGTGCATATAATTGATTATAAAGCTTATTTTAGTTTGAACATTAACAAAACCAGTGATATATCCACATGTTGTTAAGTCACTGCTTACACTGAGCAGATTTATGGATTATCATAAGGCCAATGAGGTATCAACAGAATGGAATTATTAATTAAATTTAATTATAAATAACAATTTATTTAGTTTATGTTGATAATGTATAAACTTTATTGATTTCCTGTAACAAACGGCTTACGGTATATCAAAGAAGATACTGACGCAAACAAATGTCGGTCTGGATAACAGAAGCCGGTATAACGTGCGATATTCTTTGATCACCCAGACCACTGGTCACATGTCAAAACATAGACACTTCCGTTTAACATGCCTACTATCGATACTTGTTCAACCTTTCGCCCAGCGGGTGACATAATCTGTAGACAAACAATCGGAGTATGAATTAATTTACCTTGACTAAATCCCATGGATACATTTAATTGCTCCATTGGAACAGATTAAATTAAAAAGTCAATATAGAATCAGTTTAAAGAGTTGAGATGTTGCGATTGGCTATGGGCCGGAAACCGAACTGAGCGAACTGAAAGTTGAGTGAACGCTGAACGAAGCGAACGCTTAGGGGGGTTTAAAATACAGCACTCAGCTATACAGCGCTCGTGAGCGAATACTTGCGTTTGTGAGTGCATCAAATTAACCGCGTTTAATCGAATGCACGCAAACGGAGCGCGAACGGAGCGCGAACTAAGCGCGAACGGAGCGCGAACGGAGTGCAATTATGGGGTACTTGAGCGGTTTAGGGTCTGTATGCATATTACATATTATACTTAGTTTATAAAATAGTGAATATTTCAATAATTTTATATTCAGAAACTTTAAACATGTAAATTATAGTTTCTGATTCACTAATGAAAAGTTGTTGTTTTTTTTCAGCATGTGGGAAGACAACAGTTGTCAAAGATTTGTTGCAGCATCATAGCATTAGGATCCAGCCCGGTGTTCAAAGAATAGTATGGCTTTACAAGAGATGGCAGCAATTATACACTGTGATTCAACGCTCAGTTTTACCAAGAGTAGAGTTTATTCAAGGCATCCCTGTGAATTTAGAAGATGACGATTTCTTTGATCCCAGACTCAACAACTTGCTCGTTTTGGACGACCTGTTTAGTGAAGCTGGCAAAGATAAACGCATAACCGACCTGTTTACTGAGGGATCCCATCATAGATCGTTATCATTGATTTCTATCAATCAGAACTTGTTTGGAAACAAGGATCCCACACAAAGGAGAAACTGCCATTATATAGTACTGTTTAACAACCCTGTAGATTGACAATCCGTCATGACTTTGGCTAGACAGATGTACCAAGGTCATAGTGACCGATTCATGAAAACTTTTATTAAAGCTACCAAGTACCCTTATGGGTATATATTAGTTGACTTAAAGCCATTTACGTTAGACACAGACAGGCTTAAACATGACGTCACCTGGGTAGGGCAAGGTACAGCACCTATAAAAGAAGAGCTGATCTGCCCTAATGCTAATTTGCAAGTTGAAACTCAAACAGTGCACTCCGGAGAAAGAAATAATCCAGTAGAAGAAAATAATCAAGCTGAAGAATCGTTTAACCTATTTGGAAACATGACTGATAAAGGACATGCATGCAACGATTGTGGACTATTGTTCGACACAACGCACGATGTGCAACGACATATCAAACGTGGGGCGTGTCCGGAGAATGAAGAGCCAGTGGCTAAAAATAGGAAGCTAGAAGATAGTGACAGCGATGAACCTGTTTTAAAATTGAGAAAACACGGACATTTTGACAGCTATGAAGATGTTGATGATAACGAAGGCTACCTGAAGCTTTTGGAAAGGGCCAAAGTAAGGGGAGAAGAAAAATATATCCAAATATACGATCAATGTATCGCCAAAGGAGATACAGAAGAGGATGCTTAACAGTTGGCTGAAGAACGTATGGAGCATTATGACCAACGTAACTTCATAGAATTGTACCACGAACCACTAGAAGGTTACATACTTCCATTAGGGGCAAGTAACCTACACCGAAATTTCGTGTCCGAAATCGATTCGTTGCGTATAAATGGTGTCAGTATAACTTCGGCACTAAAACGAGTCCTGCGAAAACATAAGTCCCAATTCAAGGATTTATTTGATATGTCCGAGGACGAAGACAGTAATGACGAAAGTGGAGATGAAAGCAGTGATGCTGAGGAGCAATAAGTATGTGTCGCAGAGACATATAACTTCATTTGTATATAAGCCATAGACGTGTGCAGACATGGTTCCGTGGAAGAATTATTTAAAAACAATATATTATGACCCTAAACATTCAGCTGGTTTTGCCGGACCACAAAAGCTGTACAGAGTGGTGAAACATGAAGAAAAATTCAATATTGGTATGTACAGAATACGAAAATTCCTGCATGATCAAGAATCATACAGTCTTCATAAACCTGTGCGAAGACGCTTTCAACGGAATCATGTCGTCAGTACAAGAACACACGATTTATGGATGACTGACCGTATCGATATGGTGAAATATGCCAAATACAACCAGGGCTATAAGTACATCTTGTTAGTCATAGACACCTTTTCAAAATACGTGTGGTTGCAGCCGTTAAAATACAAAACGGGTGAAAAGGTGGAGGAAGCTTTCCAGGAAATATTTACCACATCGGACAGATTTCCTACTAAGCTGGTCACTGATAAAGGTACTTAGTCACTCATGTGTGTACATATCTACTTTCCATTTTAGTTGTAATATAGTTGCAAAATGTAAAATTCACTCTGTGTATATAAATATTTCATTGCTGGGTCAAGTACACATACTACATGCATCGACTTTCTATTTACAGGCCAAGAGTTTAAAGCGCAGACAGTTCAAACCTTGATGAAAAAACAAGAAGTACATTACTTCCCGACTCAAAATGAAACCAAAGCATCGACATCTGAGAGGGCCATTTTGACCATAAAGACTCGATTAAACCGTTACTTTACTCATAAGGACGGCTACAGCTATATATCTGTGTTACAAGACATTGCTGATAATTACAACCATACGTATCACAAAACTATTGGAATGACACCTGCCGATGTCACAGACATCAATCAAGAGGAAGTGCGACTAGCAACCTATTTTGCCCAAAATCGAAAAGCAGCAAGACCAACTGAGAAACTAAAGCCGTTCAAATTTAAAATCGGTGACTTTGTCCGTATCAGTCATCTGAAAAACGTGTTTACTCGAGCGTATGATCAAACATACTCGGGGGAAGTGTCTGTGATCGCCAAACGTTACCACAGAGCAACACTACCGATCTACAGGCTGCGTGACTTACAAAGGGAAGATATTAAAGCAACATTCTATCAAAGCGAATTACAGAAAATAAACATTGATCCCAATCAGACGTGGAAAGTGGAAACGGTGCTTAAAAGCCGAGGCAAAGGACGAAATAAACAATTATTTGTCAAGTGGAAATACTACCCGCGTAAATTTAACAGCTGGATAAAAGCCAGCGATTTTAAGTGAACTATATGCACATTTTGTAAACTATAAGTGTTAAACATAAATCTGTATGATGTAGATCTATATTATGTTGTCAATGAATATAAAAATTGTAAATAATTTGTGAAATATGTGTAAAGTATTGTTAATAAATATGTGTAAAAAGTACAAGATTGTTTTTTACATTTAAATCTATTCAAATCAAGGGTCGTTTTAGTCGTCTGTCCTTTACTACCTAAAATAGCGTCTGCTTTAAATCACAGGTAAATCTTTAACCCGTACAAATTTTATAACCCATGTAAAATAAAGCGATGTGTTCTCTTTGACGGGTGCACATTGTAAACTGGTGTAAAATACGTTTGACCCATACTTCGTAATAAATATTCGATGAAACAATCAATTAACATACTATAAAACAAAATTAATTATGTTTTGAGAAGAACTAGTAATTGAATACGATCGTTTCACATATTATCAACACCAGGGTTAAAGTACATATTACAGGGCACGCGACACTTATCACCCGATCAAGTTTCGTATCGTCTGCTCTGCATACCAATTAGTTTTAAAATAGATATATTCCAAATACCTTATTCACTAGGACGGGACAACTCGAGCGGTAAATTTTTCAAGTGGTACTGAAAATCTACACAATCTGTATTAAATCGGCGATGTCACTGTAAAGCTCGCGTGAAAAGAAGTGAAGGCATATTAGATAGCATAAAGTTATAAACAGTTAAGAATGAATTTACTTGGCTGATGGCGACTTATTTGATAAACATGATATGGCTGGTTAATTGGAAAACAAACTAGTCTAAAAAGAGATTAAATACGATAATATTAATGCATTATTACACCGAACAACATAGATTATACATCATATCTCAGCTCGTCAGGCTTGACAAACTTCGAATGGGCACGCGACCGCTAATTCGTATCTTCTGTAATGACTTAACATAGATTCTTCGCAGTAATTGAGTGATATAGTTGATGTAGAACTCTCAGTCAGATTTTGTTATTAAAAAAAAAAATAGGTTCGACATTGTATAAAAAATTAAATATAGAAAACTGAACACTCACTAAACTACATAAAACAGGTTAATGTCAATGATATAGAACAGTTATCATAATATATAACGTTGATACACTATCAGAATTATACAACTCCCTGATTCCTCAAAACGTAAATTAATGTTGTCTTCTACTACCTCTTGTTCCTCCCGATTGACCTCAGCGCTGAATACACTTATACAAATGATGCCGTCTGCTACCTGTATATTGCGCAACTGCTATACATAACTCAACTGGTTAATCCGCCGTGATATACCTTTAGGAAGCGTTACGCCTCATTGATTCTGATTTTTCCCTAAAAATACATGACTGTAGTAACACTGTTGACTACTTACGGTGATCGAGTAATTTGCAAAATGCGTTGGTTTTGCGTTACGTTACGTCGACGCCGTTAAATTATTGAATACATACCAGCAAATGGTAGATTGACAAATTCTTACTCAAACTCGATGACCTAAACGTTACATAATGAGTGTCTGATAGTTTGTGTTGTTTTTTTTACCCCCCCCCCCCCCCCCACAACCAACCCCAACACACACACTCGCGCGCACACACACCGCGCGTGCACACGCACGTACGCACGCAAACAGACTTCCCTATGGTATCACTATGAAAATGTTCGTGCTAGCCAGACTTAGCGAAATGATATCAATCCATAAATAAATGAATGGTTTTGGTACATGCCTCATTTCCATATTCGTCCAAAGACACATGCATAGGTAAAACATTATTTGGTTAGTAGAAAATTCCACGTAACTTCTGACCAGCTTAGTTGATCTATTTTCTTGTTCCTGGAACGATGTTATCGGCAGAGGAAAGAAGTTAACATCTACTGACAGTCATGACATGTAATGTAAAATGAAATGTTTTATTTCGAAAATCTGAGCTGTTTCATTGGTAGCTGAGAAAGGACATCTAATCAATGATAGGCCTTCATCCAGATCACAATACAGCAAGGAATTTAAGACAAAAGATATGTCCATTTCTGCCAATAGTGTCGACTAGAATCTGTGACCCTGTATAGAAGAATCCGTGACATTTAAATCAACATCGGCACAAACCTTTGACAGGTGAAGCTTTTTTCAAACGGAATTTCTCACATGGTATAAGTAAAAAGTTATATAAGTTATAACTCTTTTTTTAAACAAAAATACTTAAACAACATTTATAAATGATGTTTTGCACTGATTAATGCTTTATTGACAATTTCATCTCTACTTTTGTTTTACATACATATTTAGCGAGGATTTATTAATGCTTGCGTTTTAAAACATTTACTAATTCACACATGATTGTTTGGAACATTGAAAATACTAATTTTATATCAGGTGAAACTCAATTTTGTAAAAAGGTTAAAACTTATAGCTGTATTCAGTAAATAATTGACTTTATATATCAGAATATGCCGTGTTTTCCCGCATCAGGTCGACGTGAATCTGTGACAAACTGTCGACGCAAATCACTCTACGTTGTGACAGAGTTCCCTGACCGTGGTAGAGTAGAGTTTCGCTCGTACGAGCGTTCTTTTTATAACATGTGTGATGCGTTCTCAATAAAGAGTAATAGGATGCTTTTGTGGTGATCGCAGTATCATTTTTTAAGTTTCAATGACTTGTTAAATCAAAACTCTGTCTATCCAATATGATTTCTGTGTTTGTCTCTATAAATGACTTAAATCAACTGTGACCACCAAATCTCAACTAGGAAATCTATTTTCCTGAGTTGAGTTTTAATGACAGTGAATCGCTAATCACACTTGAAATCAGCAATGTGTTTCGACTTGAAATATCGAAATACAGATTTGTGTTCCCACTAGTCTGTAATACATGCTGGTGGTTGCAGTATAATACTGTATGAATACTGTATATTGGTGAAATGTGTTTGTGTACATAATTGACAGAAAATGGGTTAGTTAGGCCACTTTTTCAAGTTCATTGCTCATCAAAGCTCGACTAAGACATGAAATGTTTGAGTTGAGTTTTTATGATGGTGAATCACAAATCACACTTTCTGCAATGTTGTATGGGCTTGAAATAGCAAAGATTTTTGTTGAGTGATTAAACTAATCTGTTTGTCAGACTTACATTGACAGACTTGCTTGGTCACAGTACTAAGCTATCTACGCTACGCTGTTTTCAATAGTTTATGACTTGTATTTTTTTTCCAGTTCATTCATTTACTAAATTTTGGTCATCAAAGCTCAACTAAGACATCACATGTTCGAGTTAAGATTTGATGATAAATTGTGGTATCGATGGAGCAAATAAAACAAGATTTTTTTTTTAAAGTTCAATTCTTATATTTCACAAAATACATAACATAGCATTTCACTGTTGCTCTGATCTTATGTTTCTCATCTGTAGCAGGCAGCGCAGCTCTATCACAGCTATATCAGCACTGCGCCTGAAAAAGAAAATAAACTGTGTCAGTCATGTAGAGATATGAAATTGTATCACAACACTTCTATCTTTTAAAAAAATGTGGAAAAGACATTCAATCATATCACAGATATGAGAACGTCGAGGAAATCTCAGCTTTTGTACATCCTCTGCAGAGAATGCACTTCGCTCAAAACTCGAATGAGAAATGAACGAGCCTTCCGACTGAGCTTGAAGGAAGTCGCACGATGCATTGTGTGATGGGCTGTTGTTTGTTCACATTTCATGACGGGGACGACAATCTCTATAGTTAGCCAACAGCGTGCTAACAGAGAAGTCCGCCCTAGAAATGTCATTCCCTTACAATGTGCATCATCGTACGAAAGATAACCAAATTTTCCACCTATTGAAAATAGCCAAAATGTGAAAACTTTTTTTTTTAAGTTTTTATGTGTGTGTGTTTTTTTTTGTTGGTTTTTTTTGGTAGTGATAGAAGTGTCACGATACAATTAAACTGAAATGGGTCTTGAAACTCAAGTTTGTGAAAATCATTGACGAAAGACAAAAGGGAATGTAGACGAGAAAAGGAGAGGAGCTGTTTGTTTTGTGAGTGCGTGTGTTTTTTTGGTGACTGCGCGATGTTTGATAACGTATTTAAATGTGATATAGACAATTTACCAGAGCAATAAGCACTTCAAGCCTTTGGCTGGTAGAGCTCTAATACAAACTCGTTGATAGACAAATAGAGATGAGAAACAGAGGAAGAGAAGACGGAGAGGAGTTGTTTGTTTTTGTGAGTGCGTGTTTTTTTGGTGAATGTGCGATGTTTGATAACGTATTCAAAATGTGATACAGACAATTTACCAGAGCAATTAGCACTTTAAGCCTTTGGCTGGTAGAGCTATAATACAAACTCGTTGATAGACAAATAGAGATGAGAAACAGAGGAAGAGAAGAACGGAGAGGAGTTGTTTGTTTTTGTGAGTGCGTGTTTTTTTTTGGTGAATGTGCGATGTTTGATAACGTATTCAAAATGTGATACAGACAATTTACCAGAGCAATAAGCACTTCAAGCCTTTGGCTGGTAGAGCTATAATACAAACTCGTTGATAGACAAATAGAGATGAGAAACAGAGGAAGAGAAGACGGAGAGGAGTTGTTTGTTTTTGTGAGTGCGTGTTTTTTTTGGTGAATGTGCGATGTTTGATAACGTATTCAAAATGTGATACAGACAATTTACCAGAGCAATAAGCACTTCAGGCCTTTGGCTGGTAGAGCTATAATACAAACTCGTTGATAGACAAATAGAGATGAGAAACAGAGGAAGAGAAGAACGGAGAGGAGTTGTTTGTTTTTGTGAGTGCGTGTTTTTTTGGTGAATGTGCGATGTTTGATAACGTATTCAAAATGTGATACAGACACTTTACCAGAGCAATAAGCACTTCAAGCCCTTTGGCTGGTAGAGCTATAATACAAACTCGTTGATAGACAAATAGAGATGAGAAACAGAGGAAGAGAAGACGGAGAGGAGTTGTATGTTTTTGTGAGTGCGTGTTTTTTTTGGTGAATGTGCGATGTTTGATAACGTATTCAAAATGTGATACAGACACTTTACCAGAGCAATAAGCACTTCAAGCCTTTGGCTGGTAGAGCTATAAAAACAAACTCGTTGATAGACAAATAGAGATGAGAAACAGAGGAAGAGAAGACCGAGAGGAATTGTTTGTTTTTGTGAGTGCGTGTTTTTTTTTGGTGAATGTGCAATGTTTGATAGCGTATTCAAAATGTGATACAGACAATTTACCAGAGCAATAAGCACTTCAGGCCTTTGGCTGGTAGAGCTATAATACAAACTCGTTGATAGACAGACACACAGTGATGATAATATTTCTAGTTCACCGTAAGAGTTTATGTTAAAATGAACGCCATCACATAACGATTTCTGGTTTTCAGCTAGTAAAGTTAATTGATAGCAGACAGATACACAGCGATAAGATATCTCCCCTTGTTTGAGCTTTGCTCAGGCGAGCATAAAAGAAAAGTTAAAAAAACAACAACACTACTTTGCTCTCATGTTTGCTAAATAGATGCACTTCTCTGAGTACAACAACGTGCCATCGCATAAACACTTCTAACCTTTGGTCAGTAGTTATAAAAAAAAACAACCTAACTGATGACAGACAGACACAAAGTGATAAGATAAGTTCACCTAAGCTTTGCTCAAGTAAACTTTAATAAAAAAATATGACATGATGATCATGCTTCTTTTTTTTTTAAAAAAAATTCCATGTTAATTTTTTCATATAAAGAAAAGTGGAAACACGTCTAAAAAGTGTGAGTTACCGGGAGCAACTGGCGTTTTACAGCATAACATCGCGTTATATACCGATAAAAGCAAATGCATGGGTGGATATAAAAGGACGGCTCTGATTGGATGAAACAATTACATGTCTGTTTTAAATGATTTGATTGGTCTAGGCAGAAATACTTACGTTCGCTTACGTTGCGATTGATGTCCGCCGGAAGCATGTTAAAAGACGGGGGTATTTTCTGCAATTACTGAAAGTAGTTTGGGCATATATACAAACTATCTCAAATTCACAGGTTTCACAAATATCAGTATGTTGAGAATAGCTTCTATTGATAAGATAGATATCTTCCGACAATACAACCATAAAGCATAGAATAACTTTGTAAATTCAGCTTGTTATCAGTGATACACGGACGACCAAAATCAGTAGAATACTACTGTGTATTTAGCAAATAAACAGTATAAGCAAGTCGGATACACTTTGCAAAGTTAAATAAACTGTGCTTGTATGAATCAGAAGTGAAAGAAACTTGATCAAATCTGCGCAAATTGAGTAGAAATTAATAAAACCTGGATCTAAAGCGAAAGTAAGATTTTGTTGATTGATAGTGGTTCGTAAAATTCCTTTCTCATGCAGAATTTACAAACTTCTGACTGAAGCTATTTTTTTATAATGCTCAATGTATTTGTTTTCGACATAGCAACAAAGAATATGAACATTCACTTATTATTTTGGTTATAATCAACAATCCACGGATGGTCATACTTCATCCTAACTGAGGCCGTTTTTGCCGTATAATAGGATTTGTCGAGTAAAGACTAAATCTGGTTATTGAAGGAGGAAACTCTAAGTACCTATATTCATGTATTTGTGTCATTATTATGTTGAAGTGATTATTACGGGACTCCGTTTTGTCAACTTCCTTTTTCAAGAATTCCCCGGTTTCATGAGGCGAACCGCAAAGCTAATCGCAAAAAAATATTGATAATCCATAGGGTTTTTATGTATTGCAAAAAATAACTTGACATATTTGTACTTTTAATTCTATTTGATGCTATTACATATATCATAACTGTTTTTTCACCTTGATGTTCCTGGATTTTTGATGGATTTTGAACGAGTACGAAAACCAATGACAAGACGCGACGTAGCGTACTCGGATTTCGTCATGGGCAAAAAACCGTTACCAACTGTTTTGGTTTTAAACGATATTGGAAATAACGAAGCAGTTTATTATTTAAATTTATGATAAATGGTTAAAGTACCATGTGGTAGTTTGTGTCCAGCTTGTAGTGCTTGTGGGCAGGATTGGTCGACACGATGGATTTCATTGTGAATACAATCAAACCTGTTTTAACGGTCACCTCTATTAAGTGGTCACCTATCTTAGGCAACCAAATCTATATTGTCCATGTCAATTCTTTCAGAGTAAAATAGTCATTAAAATAGGGCCTCTTGCTGATTCCATTGACTGGCCGCATTTATAACTTGATTGTGGCATCAACACATAATTAAAGCCATATTGGAGAGTGTTTTGACTAATTATATTTTGTAAATGACGATAAGGTACTTTATATATATATATTTGTATTATATAAATACTGAATTTTAGCAAATATTGTATTAATATGCGGCAGGTCTTTATTCCAGAACAATGCCAAAGAGGCCATCTAAAAGTCCTTACGCACGTGGGAGGCCTTCAAGATCCACCCAAACCATGTGCCAGAGCCTCCAACCCCCATACCTGCGGCGGTTGAGCAGCAGTTAGTGTCGCCAGAGGTCGTCAGGGAGGTCGTGCGGCAAGTGACGCCACAAATAATTCAGTCGCTTGGTACTCAAATGTCAGCAGACGTGCCAGTGGATGTAACAGCTGCTGGAACCAATGAGGATGTACAGGGTAATACTAATAGCATAATAAGCTACAGTGACGATCTTGGCAGCCAAGTTAGTGCTGCATTGCGACTAAAAATCTTAAATGGGGATTTTGTGGATCTTGAGCTGCTGATAAACAATGCTGCTGCCAATGCGGACTCCAGTAATAGAGTATGTGTGGTTGAAGGTCAGTTGGTCTTGCAGTCTCGATCTTCTGCTTCTAAAATTACCGATATTAGGCAGTGGTCAGATACTTTTTTGGTGTACATAAGTCTGTTCTCAGCTTGTCTCCCAGAGGCCACTCAGGGCCTTTTGAAGTACATGAGCACCATTCGATTGGGTGCTCAACGTTATGGGGGTCTTGGGTGGAAGCTCTATGATGAGCAGTTTAGAATTAAGAAAGCCCGTGATCCAAATACCAGTTGGGGCATTGTTGACCAAGAGCTCTGGCTTCTTTATATGTTCCATACACCATCTATGATGGTAAAAAGAGCACACTTGTAAGAAAGTGTTACGATTTTAACAATACTGGTGTAATAAGTCGATGTGTACTTATAGACATATTTGCTTTGCGCTGTTCGGGCGCTCACCCCGCATGGCGTTGCAACACAGGTGGGATAGTGCAACATAATATGGGTAATACTTCTAATTTTAGGCCTGGCAAACAGTTTCCAGCAAGGTTACACGTTTCTCGCCACGTCCAAGCCGACCCAGCTTCAGAGCAATCGCACCTGTTCAAGGTTTACCACGTGGTTTCCCCAGATATGGCGCCCCTCGGCAATACTCCAATTCGAATTGAGTCATTGATTCGAGCTATGGAATATTATCCAAGAGCATGTAGTAAAAAAGGAATTAATAGATGGGTTTAAATTTGGCTTCCCTCTGTACTACAGTGGTCCAAGGGTTCCAACATACTGTAAAAACTAGTTTCCGTTAAAAGTAACGAAAAAGTTGCCTTTGATTTAGTGAATAAAGAAGTAGCTTTAGGTAGAATGGCAGGCCTTTGAGGAGAAGCCATTTCCCAATATTAGATTATCTCCAATTGGTATTGTGCCTAAAAAGGATAAACACTTTTCGTCTCATACAGCATTTGTCACATCCTCCTGGTTCAAGCGTTGACGACTTTATTAGTGAAGAGCTGTGTAAAGTCAGTACACCTCTTTGATGAAGCAGTGTACTATGGTCAGTACCCTTGGACAGGGGGCCCTATTAGGAAAAATGGATATTAAATCGGCATTTAGATTATTGCCAGTCAGTCCATCAGACTATGAGCTACTGGGTTTTAGTTTAGGAGGAAAGTACTTTTATGACAGGTGTCTTCCTATGGGATGTTCTATTTCCTGCTCTCTTTTTGAAATTTTTTCAACCTTTTTGGAGTGGGCAATAAAACAAAGGGTAGAGCATGGTTGTGTTCTTCACTATTTGGATGATTTTTTTGTTTGGTGGCAAGAAAGAGTCCAATGAATGCAGTACGTTAATGTGTTCATTTGACAATTATGTTTAGAGATTGGTGTCCCCTGTTGCAACTGATAAAACTTTTGGTCCTACACAGGTATTGTCATTTTTAGGTCTAGAAATTGACTCACTTGAAATGAAAGTCAGAATTCCCTCCGAAAAGCTAAACGAATTAGGACAATGCTTAAGTTATGTTTTAAATAAAAAGAAAGTAACACTTAAAGTTTTGCAGGCACTAACCGGCTTGTTAAATTTTTGTTTGCGGGCAATCCCAGCGGCTCGTGCTTTTTGCAGGCGTTTTTATGATGCTATGTCCGGGATCACTAGACAGCATCATTTTATTAGGGTTACAGCTCCTTTAAAAGAGGATATCAAAATGTTACTAATATTTCTTGACTGTTTTAATGGCATTTGCTATTTCCCTGAATCAGAATGGGTCAACAGTCGAGAATTGCAGCTCTTCACTGATGCGACGGGTAATGTTAGTTTAGGTTGTGCAGCTTACTTTGAACCATATTGGATTTTTTTCCAGTGGCCTTGTGCTTGGGTGGGCACTGATATCTTGAAGGATATGACCTTTTTAGAATTAGTGCCAATTGTACTGGCTTTTCAAACATGGGGTAGCTACTTTCAAAATAAAAAGATTATACTGAATACAGATAACCTTGCTCTCGTTTCTATCTTGAACAAAAAGACTTCAAAATCACGAAGAGTTATGCGGTTGATACGTCCACTTGTGTTGCAATCCATGTCTTACAATATACAGTGTAAAAGTGTTCATGTTGAAGGTAGATTTAATAACATCGCAGACGCTCTTTCACGTAGGCAATGGGTTCGTTTTCAGCATCTGGCGCCCAGGGCAGAACAATACCCATCTCCAGTACCATTGTGTTTCGAAAAGATGATATCAAGTCCCGAGCTGATTTGTTGCTAGAATCATCATTGGCGGTTAATACAAGGGAGTCTTACAATACAGGCATAAATGCATTTCAGTTATTTAGAAGTAATTACAAAATGGAATTGTTGTGGCCTCCAAGTATTTTACAAGTGTCCGAATTTGTAGCTCATTTGTCTCTTAAGGGGTGTTCCCCAGCTACCGCTCGATCTTATCTAGCAGGTATTGGTTTCAAATGTAAACTGCATGATGTCTGTGATGTCACACAAAATTTTGTCGTTAAAAAAATGCTCACAGGTATGGACGTCTTGATAAGAGGATTGATGTTAGATTACCTATTGATCCCGTTTTGTTAGGGAGAATATTAAAAATATTACCTATCATTTGCAGTTCTTCATATGAGCCTATTTCCCGCCGCTTTTTCTTTGGCATATTTTGGTTTATTACGGGTTGGGGAGCTTGTCGCAGATTCCAAAAGTCATTCTGCTCATGCCCTATTAATGTCAGATGTTAAACTTTCGAGTCAAAATTCAGAGATTGAAATACGAATTTTACATTCAAAGACTGATCAGTTGGGCAAGGGTACAATTATTTCACTTCCAGCTGTAAAATCTGTTTTATGTCCAGTCGATCGGATGAAATCATTTTTAAACGTTCGTTCTAAGCAACAGGGTCAGTTATTCATACATTTTGGGGGCTCTGCTGTAACCCGCTATCAGTTTAGTTCAGTTTTGAAGAAGTCACTTGTAGCCTTAGGAGTTGATTCGGCCAGATACAAATCTCACTCTTTCCGGATTGGAGCAGCCACAACAGCTTCAAATAAGGGTATGTCTGACAGTGGCATACAAGAATTAGGTAGATGGGAGTCAAGATCATTTAAAAGATACATAAGAGTACCGACCGAAAAGCTAGGGTTTTAATGGGCTTGTTACTGACTGCAAGTTAAGTATTGCAGATGTC
Organism: Panopea generosa; assembly: GCA_029582155.1. Classification (NCBI taxonomy): domain Eukaryota; kingdom Metazoa; phylum Mollusca; class Bivalvia; order Adapedonta; family Hiatellidae; genus Panopea; species Panopea generosa. The sequence goes on from CM055902.1 coordinate 64,033,686, forward strand.
AGTACTAGAGTATGGATTGTTGGGTCATCTATCATCAAAAGGGCGTTTACCTTTGCGAGGCAGTCAACAGCAGCTGGTGTCAGTTTGGGATTAGGACGGTACGGTGCAAGCATATGGTGGCAAGGGCGGAGCGGAATGCGTAGCTGCCAGTACGAAGGACGCTAAGATTATTGTTATCATTGGAGGATCCTCCGCATATACTGGTATTGCATGTCGGAGGCAACGATATTGGTCAAATACCATCTGCTGATTTGAGAAACAGCATTGTAAAGTTGTTACAATTTATAAAAGAATTAATTCCAGGGGTGTTAATAGTTTGGTCTCAGATTTTACCTCGCCTTTCCTGGAGGGGTGAAGGTAACCATAAAGCTTTAGACAAAGTACGGGTCAGGGTTAATAGTAAGGTTGCCACTGAAGTCCTTCAATTGAATGGGGCATACATAAGATATCCAGACATTGTGGAAGCTGATACTAGTCTTTTCAGTGACGGTGTTCACTTGTCCGACAGCGGTAATAAGTTATTCTTAAATGGAATTACAAAGGGGCTTCAAGTTTTTATAACTTCTAATAAGCGAATTTCCCCTTGGCCTCTGCAGAATGGTCATGGAGATAAAGTGCAGTCATGATTCCCAATTCTCCATTTGAGTTTTTATAATGCCAACTGTCTAATACAAAAAACTACAAAACTATTACATTTGTGATAAATGTTTTAGGCATAATGTGTTTGATGTATGTTGGCGCGACATATCACTTCCATTTGATATGCGTTGGCCAGTCCTCCATTTGAGGTTTTATAATGCAAAAATGTCCGATGCAAAAATGCTGGTATAATTGAGATAAGATAATACTGTGTGCATAATGTGCTTGCTGTATGTTGGCGCGACATATCGCTTCCATTTGAAGTGCGTTGGCCAATCCTCCATTTGAGGTTTTATTATGCAAAAATGTCCGATGCAAAAATACTGGTATAATTGAGATAAGATAAATATTGTGTGCATAATGTGCTTGTTGTATGTTGGCGCGACATATCACTTCCATTTGAAGTGCGTTGGCCAATCCTCCATTTGAGGTTTTATAATGCAAAAATGTCTGATGCAAAATAATGTAATAATTGAGATAAGATAAATAGTGTGTCATAATGTGCTTGTTGTATGTTGGCGCGACATATCGCTTCCATTTGAAGTGCGTTGGCCAATCCTCCATTTGAGGTTTTATAATACCATTTGTCCGATGCAAAATATTGTAATAATTGAGATAGGATAAATAGTGTGTGCATAATGTGCTTGTATGTTGGCGCGACATATTGCTTCCATTTAAAGTGCGTCGGCCAATCCTCCATTTGAGGTTTATAATGCAAAATGTCCGATGCAAAATATTGTAATAATTGAGATAGGATACATATTGTGTGCATAATGTGCTTGTTGTTTGTTGGCGCGACATATCGCTTCCATTTGAAGTGCGTTGGCCAATCCTCCATTTGAGGTTTTTATAATGCAAAAATGTCTGATGCAAAATATTGTTATATTTGAGATAGATGAATATTGTGTGCATAATGTGCTTGTTGTATGTTGGCGCGACATATCGTTCCATTTGAAGTGCGTTGGCCAATCCTCCATTTGAGGTATTATAATGCAAATATTGTTATAATTGAGATAAGATAAATATTGTGTGCCTAGTGTGTTTTAACAAGTTTTACTTGGATAGACCAGTTATTTTTCTTTCATTGTAATCGTTTATGTTGCTGTTTGCTTCCCCCATTTTATGGCGGTGCCTCTAGCGGCATATAATGCCACTATTGGCATATGGCAGTATTTCGCGGTCACAGCATCATTTAATGATCATTGTTTGTGGACATTTCGAAGGAAAGTTATTCAAATCTTTGTGAACATCTGTACCCAGGGTTCACAGGATAAATTTTTTCAGTGACAATTATAAACTGGTCTGTGATACGAACATACTATTTCTTAATGACTTTCATGACTGCACATTTTGTATTCATATATTATAGAAGCCATGGCCAATTATATTCCAATACTATAAACCAGTTCATTTTTTGAGTTTTGTCTTTATCCATCTTCAATAATAGGATTTGTCGAGTAAAAGACTAAATCTGGTTATTGAAGGAGGAAACTTAAGTACCTATATTCATGTATTTGTGTCATTATTATGTTGAAGTGATTATTACGGGACTCCGTTTTGTCAACTTCCTTTTTCAAGAATTCCCGGTTTCATGAGGCGAACCGCAAAGCTAATCGCAAAAAATATTGATAATCCATTGGGTTTTTATGTATTGCAAAAATTACCCACCCTCCCACATCCAACTTTTAAATTGCTATATGTATGTATCTTTAAAACAGTATTTTCGGTTGTTCTCTATGTATTTTTCAGTATCTCTTCTGGAAGTTGCTTTCTAATATCCAAGACTGGCTTGTTCCAATCGTCATGGCTTCAGCTGAGGACATAGTACTCATACGTTGTTAATAAAGACTACTGGCAGTATTTCGCGGTCACAGCACCATTTAATGATCATTGTTTGTGGACATTTCGAAGGAAAGTTATTCAAATCTTTGTGAACATCTGTACCCAGGGTTCACAGGATAATTTTTTCAGTGACAATTATAAACTGGTCTGTGATACGAACATACTATTTCTTAATGACTTTCATGACTGCACATTTTGTATTCATATATTATAGAAGCCATGGCCAATTATATTCCAATACTATAAACCAGTTCATTTGTTTGAGTTTTGTCTTTATCCATCTTCAATAATGAGTAAAAAATAGTGAAATGTACTTTCCTAAGATAGATAAACTATGTTTGTATCTTGCGGAACACGTGTATGATCAATCAGTAGCAGAAATTTGATATAATCTGCCCACAGTTTGTCAAAATTCAAGAATCTTGAAACAAAGGGAATGAAAACGAAAGTGGACTTTTGTTGATTTATAGGTGTCTGTAAAACTCATTTCTCATGCTTATTATACAAAATTCTGGAGACCGCTTTTTTTTTACATGACTCAATATTTTTGATCCGACAATGCAGTAAAAATTTTGAGAATATGTCAAAGAATAAAGTTATTATGAACAATTCACGGATGGCCAGAAACGTTCAAAATACAAGCCCGTTTTATTATATAATGGGCAAAAAAAAGTCTAATTTTCTTGCTAAAGTGAGATAAACGGTTCGTTCGCATTGTATAACACTCATATAAAGCAACTACACAAAGAAACTGTTCAAATCGTCCCAATTGTTATCATTATTGATGAAACATGGAGGAAGTTTGATAAAAACAAAGATTTGGGTAGACCGGTGTAAATAAATACCGCCGTAACATAATCTTCTATATGACGAATTTTTGACGTCATCAGAAACGTAGGCGCTTTTCTAGGAATCGAAAGTGAAATTACAGTTACGCTAGTTTGAGCGATATACATTTTGACATGTTTTTGTACAATAGATTGAGCTTATTGCGTTATTTTCAAGTTCGAAAGAATCACACTGCTTAATATCCGAGCAAATGGGATATTTTTACTACATTTTCTCCATTGTTTTGCTATAAATTGAATGAGACGTAAGATGAGTTAGCAATGTGTATAACTTTTTTTAATAATCACCAAATCTCAACTCAGAAATTTTTCGCTAAGTAGGATTTGTGTCATCAAACTTCAACTATGACATTCAGATTTTAGTCCAAGGATTATACTTTTCTTCTAATTGATTTCTGATTAACTGCTTGACAATTTTGCCAAGTACATTGGAGATAGGAAAAAAAGAAATTTGGTACTTTTTATTCGATACCATAAAACAATATATTTTGGTTAACAGGTAACGGGTAATGGGTGATGGATGAGTATATTTTTTTTATAATCTATATTCCTTTGTTTATAAACAAATATACCCATCCATCACCCATTACCCGTTACCTGTTACAAAATATATTGTTTTATGGTATCGAATGAAAAAAAGACACACACTCTACGTCTGTTTTGTCATTTCGTCATTTCGTATTACATATAAAATCTCAACTATGAAATAGAAATCCAATCAGACTTTCACATTTGATGAAATTTTGCTAAAGGCAAAAAGCAACAAAACAAAACAAATGCTCATCTGTTTATATCAAGTCTCGTTATTATGTAGAACTGATTGTTGTGACCAACAAAGCTCAACTAGGACATCTAATGTCTGAGTGGAGTTTTGATCAGTCGACTTGAAATATGCATTACGTCGAAATACAGATTTTCTGTGTATAACTCTTTTTTTATAATCACCAAATCTCAACTCAGAAATAGAAATCCATTCCGACTTCAGTTTTTTGGTGAACATATTAGCTATCAAAGCAAAACAAGAAAATGAGTAAAGTTCATTCTTTTATTGTAAAGTGTATACGTTCACATGTTCTATAAACGATGGCCCAATGGTCACATCAGCAGCGTTTCGTCATTCTGAAAAAGAAAGAAATAGACAAGTTAATTGTAAATCGCATATTTTTTTTTGCATTCATAAATTGTTGAAATATGCAATATCAATAAACGAAATTAAACTCTATCTAACCTCAGTAAAACAATTCTCGCATGTAACAGGCAACACCTTTTTGCTGCTTGGCGAATCCTCCTCTGGGCAGCTGTGATTTTGGCCCTCATGTGCGACGATAGCACAACATGCCGCACACTCCAAAAATGCTTCTATTCCACAGTTTGTACAAGTCCCGTGTTTGGAAGTAACTCTAACCAGTTTCGTCATTGTATTTATTTTGTCTTTTGAGTGCGTTTGATAAGAAGAAATTTGAATTTTTCATATAGGACATTGCATTATATACACGACAAAGTATTGCATGAATGGATCTCATTGACTCACTTCTAAATGCAAGCTAAACGTTGATTGGCTTATCGATTTGAAGGAGGAGTTACACCAACGAATATTTTGAAAAAAGGTCAAGTTTGTAAATGTTTCTTAAAGGCGAATCACCAGTAACATAGTAATTCTCAACTCCTATCAACAAAACAGATCAGATTGTGAAGTTCCACATTTTTATTGAATGATGTCACATCGGTCTTTGAAACTTCTTATTGACAAACGCGTATTGAATATCTTTGCTGGTTTTGTAAATGAAAACAAATCTTCTAGAGATTGCTCTGTTGTATGTATTTCGTGTTTAGCAATCTTTCGATGCCTGTACTGTAAAACAACCTAAGCAACTATACTTCGTATGTCCTTTACAAATGAAAAGCATACCAAAAATTCCTTTGAAAGATTGCTTGTCACGACAAACTAGGATTTTGTACGTGTTTGCTGTTTCGACAATACAAAACATAAATCGATCTAGGTGTTTGTTCTTGATCTTTGGAAACAAGCAAGAAATTGATGATGCGATCTCAAAAAAGGTGTACTAGGATAAAGACTCTGCTGATTGATTGTTATTGCAATTCATGATCTATGGAAATGTTCGACATACATTTGTTGTTGGCCTTAGAAAAATAGCAGTTTATACTTTTCTGACCAACTTGTTTGTGTGCTTGTCGCTATATTGTGTTTTTTTTTTAAACCAAAGCAAATGAGTTAGTTTAGCTTTAATTGTAGAATCAACTGCCTTGTCGTAGATCTATCTATGTTTTCCGGGAGCAAACACTAACTTAGATTCATTATCGCCAAACAAGTTTTGATAACAGATCAAATTATTAAGTTCCACATTGTACATCAATCGTTTTATATGGCCCGACGAAGTTCACTTCAGTTCCATATCAACACTTTTCAGTTCTTATTGACAAACGCGTATTGAATATCGTTGCTGGTTTTGTAAATGAAAACAAATCTTTTAAAGATTGCTTGTCGTGACTAACTAAGTTTTTTACTTTTGCTCTATTGTATATCTTTCGTGTTTGGCAAGGATTGGAAGTGTATACTGTAAAACAACCAAAACGACTTTATTTGATATGGTCTTTACAAATTAAAAGCAACAGTTTGTCAACGAGTGTTGTGTGATTTGTTCAAATGAATAAACTGATTTCTGTGTTTACTCTCTAGACATGGTTTTAATCTCAAATTACTGGAAAGAGATTTTTATTGATTTTTAAGTCATACTCTGCTCTTGTTTTCTGATTTTTATTGTCTGAGTTGATGATAAAAATGAAAACCCATTCCGACTTTGGAGAGTTCAGTCTATAGTAAAATTCCAAGACGACTTTACTTCTTATGGCCTTTCAAATGAAGACGAATCACCAATCTCAAATTTGATAGTTACTCCTATACGAACTAATTGATGGTTTTGTATGTTAGTTTTGATATTTTCTTGGATCGAGTATGTTATGAAAATGACAAAAATCCGTTTATTTTTTTTTATAGGTTTCATTTATTCATTATTGCAAAACTTCAAAACATCATCAATACTTTCTGCAATGACCACCCTTTGTCGCTATCAGACCATTCTAGCCACTTACAATGGTAATTTGTTGACATTTCACCAATAACGTACAGACAAACCAATTTTGAATTGTTCATTTTCATCAACATAATAGTATCGTAATTGTAACTTATCAATCTGTCGTTTTCCTTCTCTGCACCAATTGGCAATACCAAAATATCGCATTGGTCGCACAATTCCAAACTCGTCCTTATTTGAACCGTTCCTGGTCTCACTGTCAGCATGGTGAAGTTATCTTTCAACATTTTGTTCAAACAGGCGTATTCGTCACCATATACGTTTTGTTGAGATGTGTCATAGACGTACACTTTTCTCTTATTCTCGTTACTTTGCAATTCCTTCTCGTACAAAGCTGATACATGTTCTCACAAATTTCATCATCGCCATGTGCTACTATGCCATTTAGACTTGATAATCCAAAAGGTCGAGTTCCTGGTAAACAGTCCCACCAAACCGGTACAATCATCATCACCTCGTCCATGTTGTCCATACGACGAAAATACTCATCACAGTCAAGCAATTGCATTACCATGCCATTGATCTCTTCACAGTCGATTTTGCTCGTCACAATTACAAAATATATAGATTTGCAATATTCCATGTCTCGTGAGCAAGATATCAAATCTACATCTTCGTCTTTTTCAACATTCCGTAACAGCAGATGTTTTTTCAACATATCCGCCTTATCCGTATTTGCTAGTGATGAAATAATTGAGGCCATATCTGTTCTAACTATAGGACTTTTGTCATTCAAATGGGTCATATATTTTCCATAATGAATTGTATTATTCAAATAAGACTCTAAAATGTCACGCAAATGGAGGCACATTTTGGTGGAAAATATACAATACGTAGTTATTGATGGTGAACAAATCGAGACTTCACAAGTTTCAATGGAAGGAGAAATTTATCTTACTTACGTAAATGGATACCTCGATCATTATATTAACGGGTCATTATTAAACTACACGTATACTCGGATGAGTTGTTACTACGAACTAGAACTTGTTATAAAAGATTCTTTGACGGCAGAGTATTGTGAACAAATCACTATAAACGGTAACGTTGTGAATCCAACTGATCAAACAATTGTATTTTATCCACATAAACGCGATTGGCTCTTAGTGAAACGTGTTGCTTGACTTTCTTTTATTCGGATACATTGAAAACATGGATCGCATCTTACCAATAGAAATCAGACTAAAGATTTGGGGGCATTTTGTGTCATTACACACAATTTCTGCAGAGTTAAAAAAACAGATACAGTTAAAATGGCTCAATATTAAACTTATACGTGTCAAAAAGTTAATGACAACTGCAACAGGTAATGAATCAGAGAGAGGATTTATTCTCTTGCAACATGTGTTATTCAACATCAATGACATCGATCTAGATCACAAAACACGATTCTACTTTTATGTCAAAGCAACGTCATGGATGTCACGAGAAGATAATCAGGAACAAATTATCAAATCCAGGAGGTAGATGTTTTTCTATAAGCACTTTTCTCAGCAGCCTGATCTTCAATCATACAAAAACAAAGCTTTCATTACATTCACCAAACTCAGCTACTGGTTCCTTTTGGGGATATCTTTTGTTCGATTCTCCGCATGATCTACAATTCGTAACACAAATGCTCAGCGGAACAACTCTAACCATTTCCCCTTTCCTAAGACTATGCATTAGGGAATTTAATGATCATTTTCAAATTATTGGCCAAGTCAAATGTTACGGTGATCCAACATTCCATGATCAATTGATTGACAGAATGAAACATTATCAGGAACCTCGTCATCACGTTTAACTAAACAACCCCCCCCCCCCCCCCAAAAAAAAAAAAAAACACAACAAAAACATGGGAAGGGGGTGGGGGGTGGGGGTCAAATCACGTTTACAATTTTACCTTCCAAAAAAAATTTCACACATTTTCACACCCTCTCTACCCCAAATAACCACCCACAAAAATACACACAAATAAAAACGCATTATGTATATATATATATATATGTCATAAGAAGATAATAATGGATGATAAATGTGAAGCCGAATTATTAAATAAATATTTTGTTCAATATCATTTATTGACGATCAATAAAAATTTGCCTACTCTTACTGCAAAACATGTCGAACAAACTGACGTAATGGACATCTTGAACAATCTAAAATTAGGAAAAGCTTCTGGTAGTGATACTATTAGTAAAAAATGTTGAAAAACACAGCTCAATCAGTATGTATTCCACTCCAAATTTTCTTTAAGTTATCTTTTAACAGCAAACAATATCCCTCATCATAGAAACAAACAACTGTACTTCCATTATTCAAAAATGTGATCGACACGAGATATCTAATTATAGACCTATATTCTTGCTCTCAAATGTAAATTCTGACTTAGATTAGTCCAAAGATTGGTTAACAACATTTAATCATAGTAAAACAGAAGTGCTGTTTATCTCAATTACTACCAGAAACCCAGAGTTGGAAATTTTGTTTGATAACACAAAACTGGAATTAAGCAACACACATAGACATTTAGGAGTACATTTTAACAATAATGGTACATAGGTTACATATATTAATTCAATATTTGCATCTTGAATGAAAAAGGTTTCTGTTCTTCGCAAACTTCAATACGTACTCAACAAAAACACTATTTTAAAAATATATAAATGTTTTATTTTACCAATCTTAGAATATGCTTGTGAACTTTGAGACGGTTGTACTGTGGAAGAGTCTGAGTGATTATAATCTGTTCAACTTGAAGCAGCGGTCTACCTATATTCTGTAGTAAATATAATATTTATAAAGAATCGTCTTTAGAACCGCTTTCGCAACGACGTGAACGTAAAATAATTATATTATTTTATAAAATTCATAACAATGTTCCAGATTATCTTAAAAACACAATAACGCCTCTGATAGGTAAAATTCACATGATCGTCTCCTTAACTCTGAAGACTAAATAATACCAAATAACAGATTAACATTATCGAATAAATCCTTTGTGCCGTCAACTATACGAACATGGAATAATTTAGATCTTAATGTTAGAAATTTACCATCATTGGCACAGTAAAAAACAGCTATAGCAAGTGGTAATAACTCGTTATTTTCATTACCTGATCATTACAATCACGGCAAAAGATACATACACGCTTAACGTATCAATGCAGTTCACTTAATTATGATTTGTTTAAGTTAATATTGTAAATGAACCTAGTTGTAGTTGTGGAAATGCATGTGAAAATGCGTATCATTTTTTCTTTCTTATAATTATACAGTTTAACGTCAACAATTGTTTACATCTTGCAAAATAACGGTATTATTACTTAGAGTTGATGCTTTGAGGAAGTGCCAACTTATCTCACGAGGAAAATATGCATATCTTCAGATCGGCTCAAGGGTTTATTGCAGCGTCTAGTCGCTTCTAGTATGTAAACTTTAATTTTTTAAAAGTTTAAACTGAAATTAAACCACATTTCCCCCACCCACAATACTTTGATTTTCCGATTCCGAATTCGACCACCTGTACTTACAAAACAATTTTCTCTCTCTTTCTCGTGCGTGCATGTATATTTTTGAAACTCTATTAGTAACTCTATGTTAATATATGTTATATATATGTTTAGCCATATTCATGTTTTTTGTAAACTCAATTTTAGGGAAGGACCGTAACTAATGTGGGTATCACTTGTGGTCCGACCCAATTGCAATGTACACCTTTGGCAATAAAATATGTTCAAATCAAAGGTAGCAAATTTTTTTTTACGCCAGATTTAAATTTATGCAGTTTCTTTAAATAAAAATGACAGAAATCATAAAAAAATCAAAGCTTTGAAAGTCAATAAAAATTTGGGTAGCTATAATTTTGAGTGTGTAGGCTGGAGCACAGCAAACAAATATTTTTTTAAGGACGACCTGATGGAATAAATATTTTGAATTCTGTAAAACCATGGGTGTTTCATAAAAATATAATGGTTTGTTATGCTTACAATTTCAGGAAAAATATCAGATATATATTAGGTGTAAAACCCATCTTAGCTTTAAAAGCAATTACTAATTTTTATATTTCCTGCTATCTATTTACGATATACGACCTATTTTGTATTTATTTTTTCTATAGAAGATGACGGCGGATTAACCCTGTAACAATGCGAGTTGCCTCGTGTGGAATTTTGTCAAGACTATTTTTTCGAAAATAAATAAAAACATAAAAAACATAAAACCAACAGATTCCAAATTTTTATTAGAAATATTACAAACTTGGTAAAGTATAAATTTATTAAATAAACCAGAATTCCTGTATTTTAAATGCAACATATGTATTACAAGTTTATGTAAGTTTTATGCTATGAATGTTGAAATAACATACGTCTATTTTGGGAATATCAATTTTTCTAGAGCTTTTTTGGCATATCTAGAAGTGTATCTTAACGAAAAGCCGTTAACAATAAAGTTAGATTATATGGTAATATCTCTTGATTTTACTAAATGGAGTAGTTATTCAAATTTGTTAAATACTGTATTAATTTATGCTAAATATATAATTTACAAAAACAAATATGCTAAAACATTTCCCATGTTTATTGATTTTGTAAAACATTTAAAATACGGACAATATAGAAATCATAAAAGCAACGACAAAGAAAAACTTGGACAACAACGACAAACGGGATCAATAACAACCATCTTTTTTTAATAATACGGTTTCCCGCAATAAATCACGTTCTTGCGGAATTTTCAAATTTTCTCAAATTTGACTCAATAAGGTGCACAGCACGATTTCTATATCTATTCCCCGAACTCCGGAACAATCCCGCTTTTCCGTATTTCGTTTTACTACATGTATGTGTATTTTCATTTTTTTGTCTCTAAACTTATTAGTTAGAATAATGGTTGAATTCCGGGTTTTTAACAAAGTTGTAAGGACAAATAAATCTTTGTGGTCATAATCGTTTCACAGTTTAACAGAAGAAAATGACTCTCGAAAAAAACGTATTCAAGACATCTCAAAGTTGAGGCCTCAAATTCGGGTCGAATTATAAATTAAGAATAAAAAAAATGATGCTGACAATGAAGAAATGCGATTTTCTTACCTGACGTGTCATTTTAAAATCGACGAATTTTGTACCGGAAATACCACGGATGGTACAGACGTTTTACAATAAGTGCTTTAACATATGTGTAAAATAGTCACGTTAAACCAATAACAAAAAACACACTAATAAATTTTATATTTTATTCGGAAACAGCTAGTGTTGTTTTCTTTGATAGTCAATAAGTAAATATATTTGTTTTACTAATTATAGATTTTATCTGATAGATTAGTACCATTAAGTACTAAACCTCAAATATCTCGTACTTGTCAACTTTAAAATATCGTCATTTATCGAAAACAATGAATAGAGATTTAAAACATATATGTATATCATATATTCAGTTATTTTTACTCTTTTTAAAAAAAAAATAAAAAAAATATTTAAAGAATTTGTTTTTTAACATATAAAAGATTGTCACGAAACGTCAAAAAAACGTCACTGTAAGATGTTACAAAAACGTAGAACCGATGATGAAAAATTCCGTGCTATAATTTCTCACTGAAAATCCGTTATTGGTCTTGTTGTAAAGAGTTCTAAGCGACATTACAATTTTAAACCGGAAATCGGCACAGGTGATAAACAATTAACGAAAGACGCGAGAAAGAAAACTTACAACAGACTTACACATACAGCCGACCGCGGCGTGGTCTAGTGGTAGAGCGTCCGCCTCGCATGCGGAAGGTCGTGGGTTCAATCCCCGACCGGGACATACCAAAGACTTTAAAAATGGTTCTAGAAGCTTCCTCGCTTGACGCTCAGCATTTAGAGGAAAGTTCTAGATCTGGTCGGCCCGATGTCAGTATAATGTGACTGAGTGGGGTATCCTACAAGGTGTCTGCGGCATGATACTCCAGTGTGACAACGCTTAAAATACTGTCTCAAGTAGACACCGTCGCGATATGACTGAAAAATTGTTAAAAGCAACGCTAAACACCATACAACAACAACAACAACAAACATACACATTCAGCCCTCAACCCCACCCCCAAACCCACCCCACACACACAACAGACTTACACATACCGCCCGTGCCATCGTTAGTAGAGCAAATGCAACTGCAGTACGCGATCTCCGGGGGTTAACTTTGATGTTTCTGAATTTCTTTTTAATTATGTTTGCTTTTATTATGCGTGTCCCATTCTCTCATAATTCAAGCATTTCCTTGTCGCGAAATTTCAGACAGTTATGTTTTTATTTGCCTGTTGAAAATGACTTCTGCTACTGAAAGTCCTGTTGTGTGTGACGTAGCATGACGGTTACGGAGACATTTGTATAATTCTTGTTTATAGCTTACTGCCACGTCTGCGGCTGTTATGATGACCTTTTGTGGCGGCTGTTATGATGACCTTTTGTGGCGGCTGCATGGACTTTTCAACATGACCGTTAGCTCTGGGTGTAACGGTGTTATTGCCCTGTGTTTGAATCCTATGCAGTCGGCAACATTTCGGAATTCTTGACCGTTAAAGGGAGGTTAGTTGTCTGTCCGGCAAACTGATGGAATTCCGAACATTGCAAATACACTGTCGATATGGGGGGGTGGGGGGTCAAACTTTCTACTGTTAATGATGTCAGTATTTCGACAACCGGAAAGCGACTGTAGTCATCATTAACCACCATTACGGCAAAAAACGTAAATTGAGAGTTCACTCATTTGCAACGGTACTGCAGTTCATCATGGAGAACTGCCAAACATGATATACAGCTTGTGCAAGTGCTGTCCACAAGTACATCAATATATGGGAACCAAACATCTTCTCGTAAAAATGCGTCGCTTTATTATCCCTGATGCCCGTCATGTACTATGTTTATTACAGTGTGTTGCACTGATTGCGCAATACACTGTATTGTTCCACGTAACAGTATTCCTCATTCTTCAATATTTGCCATCGTCAAATTTATGGAAGCTATTCGGTGCCAAAGCAATACAGACATTTAATTCTGAAGTTCACACGGCGACATTTAACATTGATCTGTACATCTGCTTCATGTAAGTCTCAATCATGCATATTTAATTAAAAATAATCAAAAGAGAAGCTTGCGTATCGCTAATAAGCGTAAAGACAGCTGCGTTATATCTTATGTTATTTTGAACTATTCATTATATTAAAATTCTTATTCAACAAACGTCAACGTCACTTCAATGTCTGATAAGTTGCGGAAGTTTGCAATATAAAGCCGACAACTGTTCATAACATAGTGGTTATAGCTGCTCTGCCGATCCCAGATCGAATCCCGTAAGTTATTTTTTTGTTAATTTTCCCAGTGTTATTTTTTTACAGTGCTCCTTGGACGGCTTCCAATATAAAAAAAAAGCTTAGGTTCGAACAAAATGATTTTTTACCATATATGCATTTATATCTTTGCACAGATATATCTAGCGACCGTTCTATTACTGAAGGATGACGCGGAAAGTGCCGAGTTTATACAATTGATTCGGTCATTTTACGATTATTTCCGTAAGCGAAGCAGTTAATTAACTGATCAGTAAATTTCGATTTGTTTAAAACACAAATGATACACATAAATGGAACGAAGGATATAAAATACAAAGAAATGGAACGAAGGATATAAAGTAGACTGATAATGAATAGCAGCTTAAATGTATTGTAATTGCTAGCAGCGAAAGCTATGTTGTCATATAACACGGACTCGGCCAATATAAACCAGAACTGAGCCAATACCAATATGATTGTTTGAAGCTAAAGTCGTTCACTTAATCAACTAAAAACAGTTGTAATGTTGAGGTTGGCAATACTGACAGTATCAATACAGATTGTTCATATATAGTGCACTGAAAAATATTATAAGCCTTACATGTTGTAAAATTTGTTTTATCATAGAACGAGTCAAAATGATGAGGTGAAGGTCGTCAAGCAGTATTTAAATGCTGTCTATTTTAAGACTGGGATTTTGTTACAAGTTTACCACTTCAATTGTAATGTCGATTTTTGTAAGGTTTTGGTGGATTTTATAAACCAAACCATTCAATTTTTATTTGTTTATGAGTTAAGATGCTTCCACCCACTCTATAAATATTTTATTTTTAAGACACTAAAAGCATTTTTATCTGATATACTCCCTTTAAATGTTGTTTAGGAAGTAATAGGCATATTTATTTTATATGACAGCAATAATTGGTACATCAAACACAAACAGAGAGTTATCTTTTCGCTAACCAACTAACCTTGTCACATTTTGTGTAATAAGGTTTGATGGTGATTAGCTGTTAATTGGCAGTTGATTATCAATGTAGCTGAGCACCTCGTCACATCTCGTACCTTGTTATTTTGCCATAGGTAGCAATATCGTATTGTATCATTATTTTTTTTTTGTCTTTTTTCTTTACAAACAAGGTTATAAATTACTGTGTCATATTTACACACAAACTGGATCATTCATTTCCATTTATTAATTGATAAAATAGTTAGCATCATTTTGTCATCGAGAGCTAACAGATAATAAGTAACCTAACCACTCTTTCTGGGATCCTGGAAGGGTAACCAGTACTGGAGCAAACATATCTCTGCAAGTGACTGATAACTTTCCCATTTGAATCAGTGATGAGAGCTGAATGATACTTAGATGTAACGTCAAATATCATCAAGGAGACTGTCGCCAGACGGGGATTGAAATCACAACCTCCCGATTCATAGTCAGATGAGCTACAGACTGTGCAAGGTTGATTCATGGGACAAGATATCTGTACCACAAATTCAAGGGCCAATGAAGGTCATGAAACAAAATCCAATATAGTGAAAGCATTTAAAACCTCAAATACACTTATTATACCTTGTATAAATAGGCTAATTAAGTCTTTTATGCATTAAAACTATCTTATTGAACAAATAAAGTCATGAAAAAGAAAGGAAGTTAATAACGGCAAAGAATTCAATGATAAATTTCAATAACATTTTGTTTTTTACATAAGACTATGGTTTTCCTACTGCAATATCCAAGCCATTTCTTTTCCAAATCTAGCTTATGCCGGGATTTGAACCTGAGTCTCCCACTGAAACAATGGATGTGTTTGCCAGTTACACCACAGAAGTCTTTTTATTTGTACTAAGAAAATGGACTTAAATACTAACAACGTACTGAATTCTTAATAATTCATAGAAAGGACATATATGTATTATCACAAAATGATATTAATTTTCAATGTCATTAAGGTGACACAAAGTACATTTTCTTTCGGTTCTATCTTGGTTTCTATGTCTACCTGTTTCAATTTTTTAATTGATGCTAAGATAACCTTATTATTTGCTAAAGTGTTTCTTAATTTGTAAGATGTCATTTTACTCATATAACTCGACAAACTGAAATGTGTTTTAATTGTTTTATTAAGTGGTAATGATGATCGTGATGTAATATCTTGTCGACAATTGAATTGTTTATATATTGATCAACCTTTTCAGAAGGAGTGGTATAAACATGTCGATTTTTATGGATGATTGATTGATTGAATATTAACCATCATTTTTATGCCATCAAGGGCTAGCATACGATCATTTAACCTAACCACTGTTTCCTGGGATCCTGAAAAGGGTAACCAGTACTCGAGCACAGCCCATCTACGCAAGTAACTGATAACTTCGCCACTTGAATCAGCAGTTGTACCATCACCCAAGTATGTAAGATCAAATGCGTTAAATTCAATCAATTGATTTGTAAAATTAATGTACATTGTAACTTTATGTTTTATTTACTTCATGTATGTAATATAATTATGTTCACTCTCATATTGCTGCATGCATGTATTGTATTGTCTGTGTAAATAAGGATGAACTGTATATGTTCAAGTTATTTTGAATAAAATTCTGTTCTGTTCCCTTCTGTTCATAATCTGATTGACCATGCAGCATGTATCCACAGACTTGAACAAATTAACCAACTATAAAAAGTGACGTACAGTATACATCAGACCATAAGTGTAATGAACTTGCTCAGCTGAAACATTGTTTTTCTGCTAATTCACCAAATTTCTCAAATGTCTAGGAATGGTCATAGAAAATACCTCAGTTAAGACTGTATTTTCAAGCGTAAACACAAATTCTTACCTGTGCAAATTCAGCAACATGATGTACCAACAGCAGGCTGAAGCTCGCAAGCAGATACGAAACAAACAGATTCTAAACATCAAAACGGATATGCCAAAGTGACCAACACGGCTCTGCAATCTGAAGAGAGAAACAGAGACTGTGTCAGTAAGCAATTGTAAAATGAATATGGGGAAATTGATCGACAAAATAAATGCGGTGATTAGTTCACACAAACTTAATAAACAATTTGAATGAGAAATTTTTAACATTGAGCAAGTGAAAGAAGCAAATTGTAGACTAGCATGGAAATTTCAAATTAAGTGCATAAACTATAGCTTTATTTCAGAATTGTACAATTCATACACTGAAATTCCGAAGCAGAATAATAGTGCAAAACCAGCTGCAGCTATCAATAAAAAACTTGCTATGGTTTTAACGGATACACAACAATGTTTTTCTCAAGTTAGACTTTTATTTACTGCTCTCGACATTCCAAAAAGTCAGTGAGGAATTATCTTCTTTGCCAGAGAAGACAAGTCGGATTCCGAGAGAAGAATGACATATGAGATAGCAGCTGGCTTGTCTGTGGAAAATTACTGGATTCGTACTGTGGCAAGCGACGTTGATGCAGGGTCTGACCTTGGACTGCTGGACTTTTACAAGCAGCTAGACGAGACATGGCAGGTATTCGACAAGCAGTTCCCTATCATTTTACTGTGCGACAAATTTAAAAACCTGGAAATGCTCAATTTAACAAGGAGATGGTGGTCCATTCAAGTAAAATCAAGGAGAAAGACAGCAAGCTATTTCCGTACTTTAAGGCCAGGTGCAGTCACATAATAAAAGAACTCACCAGACGCAGAAATGGAGACATTACCAACATTCTCTCAAAACTACCGTCTGTAAAATCTGCCACCAAAGAATGCTCATAATGCCCAAAACTGCAGCAACTGACCGTCAGATTCACTAATCTGAACTGGCACCTCAGAAGGAAACTGATGGGTGAAGTCTGCTTTGCTGCAAACACATGGGATAACACATTTGAACATGGACCTACCAGTAAATGGTATATCAATACTATTTATTTTATTTTACAAAAAGCAATCAACAAATGAATGTGGAAAAATCTGTGACAACAAAACTTTGTTGGATTACATTTGATGCATATTTCTTAAAGTACAGAATACCAAAAGGCTTACAAATCAACAAGAAATTATACAACAGCAAGCGGATTACAAACCGTGAGTAACTTGAACATGAGCACCATCTTTTGAGAGAAGCACACACGTTTGCACATTGCTCTGCATGAATTTGTACAAGGGCCGTAAAGTAAATTAAGTGCCACACCAGTGTGTACAGAAACACAGATAACTACAATGACAAATAACACAAAAAGAATATAAATTTTGTTCTGTCTAGGGTATAGCTTGACTATAGCCAAAACAAAATTTTTGGTTAGGTTAGAAATTAGTATTCATGAACATATAAAGAACTATTTGTTGGTGCATGTCCATGAATGACCTACATAAATAATAACCTATAGTATAATAAAAATACCTGGGGTAGTTTCACCAACCATTCTTAAGAATATTCTTAGACTTGAACTCAAGAATACATTTTGAAAAAAGGCAATAAAAGACCATTTATTGTGATCAAAATTTGCAAGCATGTAGGAAAGCATAATATAAAGTCAAATAAACTCACAATTATTCTATCTGTCATGGTAACTTAGATATCCAAGGTTGAAATCTGGAGTTCCAACTTAAGTGTAAGAATATTCTCAAGA